>CAUYRH010054693.1:0-21880 GCA_963574655.1 Perodicticus potto
TTTATTAAATCATAATTGTGTACATTGGTGCAATCATAGGGCAGAATGTGCTTCATATACAATCAGAAACATTTTGATCGTACTGTGAGAGATAGCCCTCATAGCATTTTCTTAATCACTATATAAAGACATTGATACTCACCTATGGTGCATCTTAGTAGGGTACTGGTGAAACTTATTAAGTGAATTGTAACTTTTAATTTCGTCAAAATGTGTATGGAATTGGTATCACTGGGGGTACTAATTGGCATTAATACATTTGAACAGATTCAGATTTCATATGTTTTGAATTTGTTCTACTATTTGCTCCACTTTTCAAATTGTTTTGTCCTTGTTATGAAGGATTCTTAAGGTGTCAACACTAATTATTTGTTGGTTATATGGATGGCAAATTCTTTTTCCCACCTTGTGGTTTTACTGAACTCTTGTTATGGCTTTTTGGCGAAATGAAGTCCTTTGTTTCCTCTATGGATGGTATATTCTATCATATTAAGAAGTCCTCTCTCTGGAGGACATGAAGATAGTCTACATTGTCATATAAGTGCTTTTAAATTTTGCCTTTCACATTTAGGTCTTAATCCATTTGGAAATGTTAATTGTGTACATATAAGGTAAAGTACTAGTTTTCTTTATTTTTTACTCCTTTACCTACATTGTAACCAGATGCCCTAATTTTGTTTATTGAAGACTCCAGCCTTTTCCCACTGACCTTCAATGGCACCATCATTGTATATTGTGTCAAGACACACAAGCATTTATTTTAAGGTTCTCTATTCTGTTTTGTTGGTCTAATATCATACTGTCTGAATAAATATTGCTTTCTACTACGTCTTGATATCTAATAGGGAAAATCCTATCCTTTTTTTTTATTTTTAAGAGTGTCATGATTTTTCATAGACCTTTGAACTTCCCTATAATTTTTATAGCAAGTATGTACTGAACGCTTACTCTAACCAAGCATTCTTCTAAGTATGAGGATACAGCAGTGAACAAATCAGAGCAACTTTGAGCCCATGTAGATCTTGCAAGTCATAGTAAGTAGGAAAGAAAATAAATAAACACACACATCTCAGGCGATAATGGCTGGTATCTTATAAAACAAAGCAGGCTGGAGGAGCTGAACTGTGGGGTGAGATATGGGTTGTTTTCATAATGAAGGAGATCTGGGAATCCCTATCTGAGAAAGAGACATTTGAGTATTGGACAGGAAGATTTGAGGGAGTCGGCTACCCAGGTATGTGGTAGAAGACAGTTCTAGAAAGAAGGGGCTACAAGGTAAAAGCACAGAGAGCCTGAGGGAGACAGGGCAAGTAGATCACTGTAGGTCATCGACCAGACATTGGCCTCTCTGGATCAGAGGAGAGGTCACTGGGGAATCTGAACAGGGGACTGATACACGTAGCTCTTCAACAGAATTTGGAGGTCAGTATTTTGTTTTGATGCCTCTGGTGTTTTCAAAGCTGTGTGTTTGCACAGATACATGACTTACCGCTATTTCCAAGTTTTGTTTTGCAATGAGAAATGGCATTTTCCATACTTACTACCATTCTAAGTATAAACTGTCTGGCCTTTGGCACTTTTAGGGTGTAAGATATATATTATCCCAGTCAATCACGTGATTCAGAACCAGTTACCCGCTGTCAGTCTCTGGTTCTGAAGGGCTGAGTAATTATAGATGGAAACAATTTAAAGATGTAAAATTCCACACAGGCTGCAAGGGCTGAGAAACGTATTCTAATGGTATACACATAGTCAGTGTGGTAGGAGCAGAGCTCGGACAAAGAATTTTCCAGGGATAGATTTTTCTGTCTCACCATCAGCTTCGTTAAGTCATTAGGAATAGGTGACCTGTCCCTCACCAGAGCCTGGAAGGGATGCTTAGCCAGTTGAGCTTTGCCCTCCAAGCCCCCAGACCTTCTCCGAGGCAGGGCCTTTGAGCTGTGGTGCGGGCAAACCAACCCCTAAACCCTTAGAACATTTAAAGAGACCCCAAAGTTATATGATTCAAGTTGCACTTAGTAGAAGACTCTCCTTTGCAATCTTGCCTTTCTGTCTTTGTCTCTCTCTCTTTCCCTTTCTGTCTCTGGCCCTGTCTCTCTCTCTCTACATGTGTATGTGTGTAGTGTGATAGAGTCTATGTGAGGAACTTCTCATTCTTACTTGCTTAGTTATCTCCTCTTTGACACTGAAATATCCATGAAGGCAAGATGCTATCTTGTTCAGCACTGTATCCCCAGTGCTTAATGCAGTGCTTGGTTGTTGAATAAATTGCCTCCTTCCTATGCAAAAGCCTGCCTTGCAAGGAATGTTAATAGAATTTATTTAGAGAAAAGGAAAATAATATAGCTCAGAAGCTTGGATCTACATAAAGAAAGAAAGAAAATCAAAGGAATGAGTAAAGGTAAAATAAAGACTTTTTTTTTTTGTGGAGACAGAGTCTCACTTTGTTGCCCTCGGTAGAGTGCCGTGGCGTCACACAGCTCACAGCAACTTCCAACTCCTGGGCTTAGGCGATTCCTTTGCCTCAGCCTCCCGAGTAGCTGGGACCACAGGAGCCCGCCACAACGCCTGGCTATTTTTTTGTTGTGGTTTGAACCCACCACCCTTGGTATATGGGGCTGGCACCCTACTCACTGAGCCACAGGTGCCGCCCCCTATTTTTTTTATTCTTAATTGATTTAATAGATAACATTTTCTTCAAAATAAAGCAACAAAGTATTCAATTATATATGCTTCTGTATATGTCTTATATATGATTATGTATGGTTACATGACAGCAATGTTACAAAGGACAGGAGGGAGGATTATTTAGTTGTTATTTAGTTTTTATAAGGTTCTCACACTCTCTGTGAAGCAGTATAATGTTATTTGAAAGTGAATTTGCATTACTATAAACATATGTTGCAAACTCCAGGGACAACCACTAAAAGTGTTAAAAACAAGAAGTATAACTAATATTCTAAGAATGGAGAGAAAATGGAATCATATAAAATGCTTAATTAAAACCACAAAAGGCAAAAAATAAGAGTGGAAAATGAAAATAAGAACAAAGAGAAAGGGCAACGAATACAAAACTGTATGACAGTTTTTAAAAAAATTAAATCATGGCTGTGTACATTAATGCAATCATGGGGTACAATGGGCTGGTTTTATATGCCATTTGAAATATTTTCATCAAACTGGTTAACATAGTCTTCATTGCATTTTCTTAGTTATTGTGTTAAGACATTTATACTCTACACTTAGAAAATGTAACATGTACCCTTGTAAAATGCACCGTAGGTGTGGTCCCACCAATTACCCTCCCTCCACCTATCCTCCCCCCCTCCCCTCACCACCCTCTCCACTTTCCCCTTCTTCTTGGGCTATAATTGGGTTATAGCTTTCATATGTATGACAGATTTTAATTCAACTATATCAACGACCACTTTGCATATTAATGGTCTAAATGCACTAATTAAAAGATAGATATTGTCACATGGACTAAAAAACAAGTCCTAACTGTATGCTGTCTATATGAAACCCATTGTAAATATGAAGACACATATAGATTGAAAGTAAATGGAGAAATACATGCATACTAACACTAATCAAAAGAAAGCAAGAGTAGCTATATTAATTTTAGACAGATCAAACTTGAAAGGAAGGTTATCAGAGATAAAGAAGGACATTATATAAAGATAAAAGGGTCAATTCTCCAAGAAGATATAACAATTGTTAACACGTATGTGCCTAGAAACATAGCTTCAAAATATATGAGGCAAAAACTGATAGAACTGCAACAAAAAGTAAATTAATCCACTGTTATAGGTGGAGACTTTAACATTCCTCTCTCAGAAATAGATGAGTCCAACAGGTAGAAAATCAGTAAGGACATAGTTTAATTCAGTAACACCATCAATGAACTGGATATAGTCAACATTTAGAGAATATTTCATCAAACATCTGCAGAATGCAAATTCTTTTTTTTTTTTTAATTGAGAGAGAGTTTCACTTTGTCACCCTCAGTGGAGTGCTGTGGCGTCACAGCTCACAGCAACCTCCAATTCCTGGGCTCAAGTGATTGTCTTGCCTCAGCCTCCCTAGTAGCTGAGACTACAGCCACCACACCACCTGTCTTTTTTTTGTTTGTATAGCAGGTCTGGGCCAGGCTGGGTTCATACCCACCAGCCCTGGAGCATGTGGCCGATTCCCTAATCACTGAGTTACAGGCACCCAGAATACAAATTCTTTCCAACTTCACACATAACATTCACCAAGATATACCACATTCTAATCTAGGCCATAAAACACACTTTAACAAGTTTAAAAGAATGGAATTAATATAATGTCTGTTTACAGATCACAATGGAATTAGGATAGAAATTAACAGCAGAAAGATAACCAGAAAATCCCAAAATACATGAATATTAAATAAAGGTAGTGATCATAGAATGTAGACTCTTTTTCTTTAGTAGAATAGACAAAATAGCAGACAAAAAAATAACACAAAGCATGTTGGCCTTTGGCAACTGCCCTGGAATTTCATTTTTCCATAATCCAATAACACTGCTTCTCATCTAGTGATCTCATGGATTTTCTTTTTCTTAATTAAACTAGACATTGTGGTAAAATACTTGTCAAATTCTTAATGATTGTCAGCTCCAGTGCTAAGACTCTCACTTGCATCACTCTGTGTAACCATGACAACATCTCCATGAAGTAGATATTATTATTCCTGTTTTCCAGATGAGGAGGAGAGGCATGATGGGCTAGTGTGAGTGTCAGCTTCTGGTTCATAGCAAGTGCTTAATAAGTAGTAGCTATGATTATTGTTATTGTTACTATTTGGGTTTCTTATTGTGCAAATATCCCAAGGGAGATGTAGAAAAATTGCTTCTATAATTCAGAGAACATGGTAATGAATTACCATGAGCAGTCATTGCAGATTGGGAACACAAAAAATGGTCAAAATAGGGAATTAATTCTCAGAGGACTAATTTGTGTGTGTGTGTGTTTGTGTATATGCCTGTTTACAGGAGAAGTAAAGCAAAGTGTCCTAAAAATTATCATAGGGGCACAAAGGAAGCACAGAGGAGGGAACCAACCCCATGAAGGAGGTAGCATCTGAACTGAGCTTTAAAGGAGAGTTAGGATTTACTGTGTATGCAAAGGTAAAGAGTACAAGGCACATCTGGGGAATGGTGTCCTGTCTAGAGGCTGTGCTTTCCTGTTCCTTCTAACATTTGGTTCTAGTTTTAAGCTCTAGCCTCTCCCAGCTTCTGGTCTGTTAAGATGACCCCCACTCCCATACGCATCACAGGAGTATTGAACCTGTGGCCTGGAGGACTTTTGTGTTTTTTTGCTAATCAGCTTTCATTAGTGTTTGCATATTTACTGTGTGGCTCAAGACAACTCTTTTATGCTTCCAATGTGTGATAGAAAAGAAAAAAGATTGGACACCCCCGAATTCTAGGACCTTCTTCACTTATTCTCAACTTGCCTTTATTCTGATTCATTTGCCATAATCTAAAGTCCTAGTTTTGTAATCTTGTCTTAAATCTTGTTTCTGGTCTTTTGAACTTTCTGTTTGTTCTTGTTGACAATTATGAAAACATGGTGTCTGCTGTCTCCTGAGTCTTGGCTCATCCCTTTGGCTTTCATTACCAGCTTCTGCCTTGAAGTAGGAATCTCTAATCTTTAATTCTAGTTCTTGGTTACCCAACTCCTTCTCCCCTTTCTTGTCTTCCTCCTCATGTACTGCCCCATCATCCCACATATAATCTATTTTAATGGATATAGGGGACCAAAGGAGATTTAAAAATTATACTTCCATTTCAGATTTTGGCATAACTTGAAGCAGATTGCTCATACCCTCATTTGTTCCTAGCCAGAGATCTTTAATCATTAATTTCCCCATGATGACCAGCTACATTATCATCAGCATCATTATCTTCTGGATGACTTTAGTTTCTCCTTAAATGCCCTCTCCCATGGGGAGTTAAAATTCCCCTGTATGAGTCACTTAAGTAGCTAAAAAACACCTAAAATTTAACAGTTTTGAGAAGGCAAAAATGAATGTTTCAAATATATCCTTTCCATTTTTTGGATGCCTGTTTATCAGCATGGTGATTTGAAATTTGGGGGATAATATTAAAGAAGTTGTGTTTTTTAGTTAGGAATCCCTAGAGTTATTACAAAGGGATATGATAGGTCATGAATATTTAATGACTGAATATATTGATTTAATAGAAACTTTTGGTTGCTTCTAGACATTGAGTTTGGTATCTTCTCTCTCTCTTCCTTTCTCTCTCTTTCTCCCCTGCTATAGTTATTCCAAATTAATTTCTACTGGAACTAATTTCTAGACTCCAAGTAGTGTATTAAAAAAGTATTTATTTTTTGTCCTGCACTTTCCATTATTTTTACTTAGGAGGAAACACTGTTGCTGCTCTTTCCATATACATTTGACATTCACACTTGAGTTCATCCTTGGTCCAGTCATGGAACAAACAGGAAATACCAGAGAGTTAACACCCCCTAGAAGCAGCCCTCAACCAACTATAGACTTCCTCACTCCTTAGTTGGGATGACGCTGAGGCTGTACTCAGGAGGATTAGCTCTAGTTGCCCACAGTGGTACTGTCTTGATAACATACTGTATTGGCTTCCTTTGTCTGTCTCACGTATTCATTCCACTCCTGGTGTTTCCTAAGATAACCTTCCAAATTAACTGTTTATACTTGGATCCTAGATTGAGGATCTTATTTGGGGGGACAACCTAGACTAAGACAGTATTCTCTATGGATTTCCCATGTTTCATAAAGATAAAATGTTATGTGTGAGTATAGCTCATTTCTTTCATCATGATTTCCATGAGTGTGATGAGTTATCTAAAACTGTAGTGACCACGTTATCTGTATTCAATTTCCTTTGGTTTATTAATTTGAAACATTAGAAATGAAAAATATTATCCAAAAATTACAATTATCGAAATCTTTAGTTGATGTAATAAATTCTCTCATACCATGGCCTGAAGGCACACTGAAAACTAGACATGGTGCTTGCATCTCAAAGGACTTTCGGACCAACATGATTTGGCTATCTTATGGCGGTAAAAGCATTGCCCCTAATCAAGAGTTATTTGGTGGGATAGCATAGCACTTTATGATCAATGAGAATATCTGGAGGATGCTTTCCCACAATAGTTCATTGTGCCCAAGAACTTCTTCCTTGGGCAGCACAATATAAATGCCCCATCTCCCTTAATTATGATCTCAGTTTCAAAAATCAATGCATTTTTAATTAAGTGAAATAAAGACCAGTGCGAGAGAAAAGGTAGTCCATTTTATTACTTTCCACATTTAAAAGAGAAGATCCCATTACACGATCAGAGTAGTTGAAATCCTAGAAGATACATAGTAGTAGAGAGAATCTGACTTTAGACCATTTAAACTATACACGTGAGGCATTTTGCCTTGAGCATAAAATACACAAATAAGCTTATGGCTGGTTAATGAACAAGCAACTTTCATTATAGGCACAGACCAAGAAGTAACAATTTGTTTGGCTGTAAGGTTTGAGAAACAAACTCAGGGACTGACAGCTGCATTATTCAGTATGAAAAGAATTTTTGAGGAGAAGAAACACTCATCTATTTTCCCCACATTTGAAAACTGTTTTTGTTAGTGAAACAGCTCATTTACATTCCCCTAGAGAAAAGCATGCTATGCAAACTTTGAGAGTGAAACTTGTATTTCAAAATTATCAAAAACAAGCTCTCACAGGAATGGAGAAGCAAGAATCCAATGTACTCAATTCTAATATGAAGGCGGTAAATGATCTAATATAAAGGGTGTGGTAGGGAAATGAGGGATGGGGATGGGAGGGTCACGGTGTATGGGACACCTCTTGGGGGCAGGATACAGTTATAAGAGGGACTTTACCTAACAACCACAGCCAGTGTAACCTAATTCTTTGTACCCTCAGTGAATCCCAAACCAAAAAAAAAAAAAAGTGCTCAATTGGTGAAGACGATTAATCCTTCTCATTCAATTACATCAAAGGTGAGACCAAGAAGAAAGCTGGAGGGGGACAGCCAGGAAAAACTCAATTAAAGTTCACCATCAAGTGCCCTACCCCAACTCATCTTCCAGTGTTGTCTTTCCTTATCACGCCTTGTCCCCCTGGTTACCCCTAAGGATTGTCCAGCCCAAATATAGATCCATACACAGTAAAAATAACACCAAAGACCCAAACCCTCACCCTTGGAAATGCAAGAGTTTCAGTATTCTGTGCATGTCATGATAAAGGTAGTTATCAAGCCTCCTGTGTAAGGATTGCACCTGGGGGAACTGAGGTTCTTGGGGTCTCTGGGGTAAAGGATGGAGCGTACGGGTATGGCAAATGAATATTCATGAGAACTATTTTGAATAGTTGATGGGCAAAGCTAATTGCAGACAACTAATGGGAGTGGAAAGACATTCAAGACTTTCAAGCCCTTGAGTTTGTACATTAATACTTAAAGTAGAAAATCTAAGCAAGTACAGGCATCCATGAACCCCAAACTCTCATGACTGATACAGTGCCACACACCAAAAATTCCACCAAATGGATTAAAGATACAATGATTTTTTTTAAAAAAAAGGAATAAAAGAAAACATGGGCGAATTCTTTCATAACCTTGGAACGATGAAAGCTTTTCAGATTATTACTCAAAATCCAGAAGCCACATAGGAAAATATTAGATTACATAGTACACATTTAAAAAAACCCTAGTCTTCATGGCTAAAAATACAAAAAGAAAAGGCATAAGACAAATGACAAAATGGGAAAAGGTTTTGCAAATTATATCAGATAATAAAGACTTTTGATATATCTAACATCCTAAAATCTGTATGAAAATCTATATGAAAAAGCCAAGAACAAAACAGAAAAATGAGCAATATAGCAAAAGAAATATAAATAGGGCTTTAACCATCTAAAACGATTATCAAGTTCACCAATAATAATAGAAATGCAAATTAAAATTCGTTAAGACACCATTTCTCACTTATCTGATGGACAAATTTTTCAAAGCTTGACACTGCACTCTGTAGGCAAGGCTGAGCAGAAATAAGCGTACATAAAACAATGCCAGTAGGAAAGCAAAACTATGACTTCTATGGAAGGGAGTTTTGTAACCTCTAGTGAAATTACAGATGCATTTACCTCCTTGATTTACGAATCCCTCCTTTAGGAATTTGTCTAAAAGATATTCCTGCACATTATGAAGCGATTCAAGTTGTTAATTGTAGCATTATTTGTAATACCAAACATTTGGGTAAAACCCCCAAACATCCACAATACAGGATGATAAAATAGATATGCGTAGATAAAATAAGCTTTGGCATGGTCGGACCTTCTGTATACCCTGAGAAGTAGACAAAAAAAGAAACTGACATAGAGTGGTCTCAAGGTATTTTGTTGTGACAAAGTGAAAGATGTAGAGTGCTATATTCTGGGCAACAAAGGGGCAGGAGATAAGAATATGTCTACATATTTGCTTCTATTTGCAGAGAAATGCTGGAATGATAGACAAAGAACTTATCAAAATGATTGCCTCTAGGGAGCGGGAGGTGGAGGGGAAGCGAGTGGGGGGAGGAAGCTGGACTTATTCGAGTTAACATTTTCACATAGTTTATACTTTGAAACACGTTGATGTTTTACATATTCAAAACCATAACATTACTTCAGAAAGTTAACAAATGCCTAACTTGAAAATAAAAGGAAATAAATGCTCTAACTCTGTTTAAAGTTGGTAACCTAGTCACATAGAGACAAAATATGTTTCAAGAGACTTCGGAGGATGGAACTCGGACTAAGCATTCCCTGCTAACATTTGAGGGGGCTGAAACAAAAGTACAATGGGTGGGCTCGGCGCCTGTGGCTCAACGGGCTAAGGCACCAGCCACGTACACCTGAGCTGGTGGGTTCGAATCCAGCCTGGGCCCGCCAAACAACAATGACGGCTGCAACCAAAAATGGCCAGGGATTGTGGTGAGCGCCTGTAGTCCCAGCTACATGGGAGGCAGAGGCAGGAGAATCGCTTGAGCCCAGGAATTGGAGGTTGCTGTGAGCTGTGATGCCACAGCACTCTATCCAGGGTGACAGCTTGAGGCTCTGTCTCAAAAAAATAAAAAATAAAAAAAAATAAAAAGTACAATGGGTGGCTGCATGCTATATGCCTAAATACTTCAAGCTGTCAGTCAAGCTGACAAACTGTTAAATAAAATATGTTCTTTCCCACCGGTTTGACAGATAAGTGCATACCTTCACCATGACCTGGAAGGTCAGGTTTGCGTGTAGGTTTCTTGGACTCCTTGGGCCCCACGTCACATCATGGCAGCATAAAGGCCCGCCCCTTTTCTTGTCTCACTTTAGGATCTGTCCCGCACTGAGAGGATAGCCATGCACATGTGTAGCTGCCCCAGCCCACATATTGAGGCTCCACTGACCCCGCCCCAACAGAGAGCAATGGTTTTGGCCACCCCTTGAGCCTGGCATAGTGCACAGTAGCTGGGGAGTCTTAGAAAAGATGCTTGCTCAGGCTGCGGAAGCAGGCTTAAGGCCTTTTGGGCAGGAAATTCCAGGATTGGCGTCTCCGGAATGTGTTCTAGAAAAGAAAAGCCCTGGCTCGAAGTAGGCACATCCCCTTGATGCCATGAGACCCCCCGACTAAGTGAGTATCGGGGGAGAATATGTCTAGATGATTTGTTGCAGTATAAACTTATGCTATTCACCCATACAATCCACTTTTATTTCAAATAGGCCCCGATATTTCTGTGCTTCAGGGATTTTTTTGCAGGCCACAAAATTCTAACTTGTTCATGGAGGTGAAGTGACGAGGTGAGACAGCAGCAAATGTTTTTGAGGACAGCAAAAAGGAGAGGAGTAGAGATTCGTTGTGGACTGGAAAATATTTGGAAGTTGTACATCCTGGAGGAGCAGGCGATTTTTAGGAAGAAGAGGGGATAGATGTGTGCTCAGGCCACCATCTTAAACCTTCTGGTGATCATCTTCAAGGCTGTTTGGAAGGCTAATGGAATATGGCTTTGCATTTAGACCATTTAACAGTGGAACTCAGTACGAGGCAGCAGCTTGGTTTGTTTCTCATGAGGAAAAAGCGTGACTGCTGGTGGTAAGAAGGTCTATGCTTTCAATGTTCCAAAATTTTAGTGATTTAAAGTAGTACTATTTATCTGACCCGATCATCAGCTCAACATACAGGCCGTGTGCAAGATGCTAATACATACACGCAGGTAAACACAAAATGCCATTCTCTTTCTTCACTGAAAACATGCCTGATGAGGATGGCCTTGCCTACTAAATAAATGGCCCTATTCTTGGTGAATTCTAACCCATCCCAGATTTTAAGTGGGACATATATTTGGCTACACAGTTACTTAGAGTCATGCTATTTAGTGTGATCTCAAAGTCATCTGTGGACTGATGCTGATCCACAAACTATAAGGTAACACTCCCAGTAAATAAGTACAGAAATTAGGAGCAAGTGCCTTAGAAGCACTGAAAAAGCTATGACACGGATGACTCATGAAAATGTTATGCTAAGTGAAATAAGCCAGGCGCAAAAGGACATATACTGTATAATTCCATTTCCATGCGGCATCTAGAGTAGTCAAATTCATTGACACAGAAAGTGGAACAGTGGTTTGAGTACAAAAGTTTTTGTTTGGGATGGTGAAACAGTTCTAGAAATGGCTGGTAGTGATTATTGTGCACATTGTGAATATACTTAATGCTGCTAAATTATACATTTTAAAATGGTTAAAATGGTAAATTTTATGTTATATATATGTTTTACCGTAACAAAAAATAGTTTTCAAAAGCCATTTATAGAAGGGGAGGGAGCAGAGCAAGTTGGCTGAATAGCCACCTCCAGGATCGTCCTTCCACATGAACACCACGCGTAACAACGATCCACACAAGCCAGCAGCTCCCAAACAACCAAAAATCAGGTGAGTGGTCAGACCACCTGGCTCCCACATTATACAAAGTCAAGTGACACTGGAGAGGGCAAAAAAGACAATCTTGCGTCACCTGTGTCACCCCTGCCCCATGGCCTGGCAATGCCATGCCAGCACACCAGGTGAAGAATCTGTGCACTTGAGGGAGAATCAAGTGATTGTGGCACTTTGCATTGAAACCCAGGGTCTCGGTCAAGTAGGGGGACACAGCACGGGGAAGAATTCTGGCAGTGCTGATGGAGGGAGTATTTAGACCAGCCCAGCCAGAGGGAAATCCCCCACCCAGAAACTCAAGTTCCAACCAGCCTCATCACCAACTTGCCAAAAGCAGACTGGGACCTGGACTAAATTTGTAAGGCAGTTAGGCCACACTGGGCCAGTGGCTATGCTGGCTTCGTGAACTTCCCTTCAACAAAGGTATCAAGAGCACACAATGCACAAAGGACAGTCTCTTCAATAATGGTGGTGGGAAAACCGGATAGCCACTTGCAGAAGAATGAAACTAGACCCCTGCCTCTCACCGTGTACAAGAATCAAATCAAGATGGATTAAAGACTTAAATCTAAGACCTGAGACTGTTAAACTACTAAAAGAAAACATTGGAGAACTGCACTTTGGTCTAGGCAAAGACTCCACAGCACAGGCAACCAAAGCAAAATTGGACACATGGGATCACATCCATCTTAAAAGATTCTGTGCAGCAAAGGAAATAATAAAGTGAAGTGACAACCCGTAGAATGGGGGAAAATATTCACAAGCTACTCTTCTGACACTAATAATTAGAACATAAAAGGAGCTCCTAAAACTCAACCGGAAAAAATCAAATAATCTAATTAAAAAATGTGCAAAGGATCTGAATAGACATTTCTCTAAAGAAGACATACAAATAGCAACAGGTCTGTGAAAAGATGCTCAACATCATCAGTCACCAGAGATGCAAATCAAAAGTACGATGAGTATCATCCCAGTTAAAATAGCTTTCATCAAAAAGAAAAGCATCCGGGCAAGGATGTGGAGAAAGGGGACCCCTCATATACTATTGGTGGGGATGTGAATTAGTGCAACCACTATGGAGGACAGTATGGAGGTTCCTCAAGAAACTGAAAATAGAACTACCATATAACCCAGCAAACCCACTGCTGGGTATATATATCCAAAGGAGGAGAAATAGTATATCAATACTGATATGTGCACTATTCACAATAGCTGAGATTTGGAATCAACCTAAGTTCCCATCAGCAGATGAAGGGATAAAGAAATTGTGGTACATATACACAATGAAATACTATATAACCACAAGAAAGAATGAAATCCTGCCATTTGCAACAACATGGATAGAACTGGGGAACATTATGTTACGTGAAATAAGCCAAACACAGAAAGGCAAATCTTGCATGTTCTTACTCATGTGTTGGAGTTAAATATTAAGACAATTGATGTCATAGAGGCAGAAAGTAAAATGATAGTTACCAGAGGCTGGAAAGAGTCGTGGGGAGTGAGGCATAAAGTGGAGAAGGTCAACAGATGCAAAAATATTAGATAGATAGCTAGCACAACAAAGTGATTATAACCAACGATAAGTTAGGGTATACTTTAAAATAACTAAGAGTAGAATTGGAATGTTCCTAACACAAAGAAACATTTAATGCCTGAGATGATGGCTTCCCCAATTACCCTGATTTGATTAATTCACATGGTATGCTCGTATTAAAATATCAGATGCATCCTATAAAGGTATGCAACTGTTATGTACCCATGATCATTAAAAAAGATGAAAAGGCATTTACAGAGTGAATTTTTTGTTTATTGAATCTAATAATAAAGAAGAAATCAGGTGTCATATCTTTCATGGTTTTAGGTTTTCCACCATTTCATTATTCCAGGGATTTGTTTCTGATGGATTTGTACAAAAGTTGGTCCACAACAGATTTGAAACTTAGCAAAACGAACAGGACTAACCTAGTCCTTGAGCACAGACACTGAATTTTGAGTTGAGGCTCA
This sequence comes from Perodicticus potto, assembly GCA_963574655.1. Taxonomy (NCBI): domain Eukaryota; kingdom Metazoa; phylum Chordata; class Mammalia; order Primates; family Lorisidae; genus Perodicticus; species Perodicticus potto. The sequence continues at coordinate 14,006 of CAUYRH010054693.1, forward strand.
AATGGATATGTTGAAGGCCTATCCCCTAGTATGGCTGTATTTGGAGAAAGGAAGTAATTAAGGTTAAATGAGATCACAAGGGTGACCTTTGATTCTTTTGGATTAGTGTACCTGTAAGAGGAGACTTCAGAGGAGTTCTCTCCCTCTCTCTCTCTTCCCCCCTTTTTTCCCTTTTCTTCCTCTCTCCCATGTGAGGATACAATGAGAAGGCAGCAATCTACAAGCTAGGGAGAGAGCCCTCACCTCATTGGAAACTGAATTGGTCAGTACCTTGATCTTGGACTTCCTAGCCTCTGGAACTGTAAGAAAATAAATGTCTTGTTGTTTAAGCCACTAAGGTTGTGATATTTTCATAGGGCAGCCCAAGCAAACTAATATGCACTGGCTCAGAAGATCAGTGTAAGGTCACTGCTATCCGCCTGTGTTCTGCCTTCAACTCAAGAAAGCCATGTTGGAGATCATGTGTGGGAAAATAAAAGAGCAGCTCAGTTCTGTAAGATGGAAAAAAGAAGCGCCTCTGAAATGTTTTGATGATGTCTTGGGTCTTAACTTCACCTTTCCTGGGGAGAAATATACTAGGATAAATTGAGAATATTCACAATGTTTTAAATAGGGAAAAGTCTGCTGCTGAATAATAATGCCAATACTAATGAGATGTTAACAAATTGTAGTTTTTTAGAAGCTGTGACCCTCATTTGAACCAGTGTTCAATTAGGTTGAAACAGTGAGGTTTTATTTAGGCTGAATGGAAAGCAAAATTATTATTGAAAAATTGGCTGCAATTCTAGGATAAGACATTCGTTATTATCTATCACAATGAAAGAAGAAAAGAACCGCTTCTATTTTGATCAAAAGACTCAGGGCACTAAGAAGAGATTTAATCTAACTCAACACTTGGTGCATTTGATACAAAATTGAATGTGAAAGTTTCTTCTTTTGGAGCCATTTTATAGTGACACATTCAAACTCTAGAGAAGTGACACCCTGATGGCCTAGGGGGATTAAAATGTGCCATCCTTTGTCTGTAAGGGTGCCATCACTGTATGCTTACTGAATTGGTCCAGGGTTTGGGATTTTATTGATTGGTTTCTCCTTCTAGCCTGATCCTCCCTGTGACCTGGCACAGAATTCATTAGACACTGTCTAGGATCAGGGGTAGAGTCTGCAGACAGGATATCGAACATTCACGTCTCTGTTAATAGTGTTACATCATATGTATATATAGACTATGATTTATGTACCCAATCTACCACTGATGGATGTTTAGATTGATTCCTTAGTTCCTTTACTTATTGCTAATACAAACACGATTCTATTTATATGAGTATAAATGTCTCCTAGTACACATACGTGAGAGTTTTTTATGATATATTTCTAGAAATACAATAAATTGGTGGTGGTCTATTATGTACATTTTTACTTTTAGTAAATAATGCTAAAGAGTTTTCTAAAGTAGATATTCAATAGAATGATCATTAAGTTTTATTAAAAATTTGTAAATTATTTTAGATTTTCTTAGGAATAATAATAATTTTTCTCCATCCTTAAATATTTCAATTTTTTTATCTTGCCTTCCTGTACTGAGTAAGGACATTCAGTACAATGTTGAAGAAATAGTAATAATAGATCTTCTTGGATTGCTCCTAATAGTAAAGGAAAGACTTTCAAGATTTTGCCATTAAATGTGATGTTTTCTGTAGGTTTTTTTTTTATTGTATCAGGTTCATTGAGGGTACAAAGAATTAGGTTACAGTGATTGCATTTGTTAGGTAAAGTCCCTCCTATAATTGTGTCCCGCCCCCAAGAGGTGTGCCATACACCGTGACCCCTCAGCCCCCTCTATCCGCCCCTCCCTGGTCCCTCATTCCCTTTCCCATCTTGAATTGACTTGAGTTTTTCTCTTATGTGGGTGTGTATTAGATCATCTATTGGCTTTCTGTTAGAATTGAGTACGTTTGATTCTTGTTGTAGGTTTGTTTTTTATAGAGATGTAATATAAAGATAAACTTGTTTCTATTCTTAATTTATGTAAAATTAATTTTCTTATTTTGATAACAATGACCTTACGATTTTTGTATATATTATCCCCTTTCATACCAGCAATTTAAACCATACAGAGGAATACAAAGAAAAATTTTTAAATCCACCTCATTTCTCATTACCCACATACCTCTGTTAGCATCTTTTTTTCATATTTTATTTTTGGTATGAAAAATCTTAAATATACAGCAAAGTAGAGAGATCAGTATTAATGAACCCTTATATACCTATCATTTGATTTAATTGGCATTTTGCCATGTTAGTTTCTTCTGTTTTTTTAAATTCTGATGTATTCAAAATAAATTTAACCTATTATAGCACTTTATGCTTATCTTGTGTTTACTTTGTTATATAACTCTTAAAGTAATAGTATTTTATTAGATAGCTATAATATCCCAATTATGTCTAGCAAAATTAATGAAACCTAATATAATCCATGCATTCTCAACAGTTAAAATTTTGGGGGGGGTTGTGTATAAAAATTCCTTACTCTTTTTGTATTTAAAGCACAGATATACTGTAGTACTCAGTATAAGATATACAGTATAACAGTGATATGAAAATTATTTGTGGGAGCAGTTAGAAAAACAATGTCTAAAATGTTGGGGCATGATAATGAAAAAATGATTGAGAAATGCTGATATAATTAATATATAGTTTCTACCCAAATTTTCCCAATTTCTCCCTAAAGATCCTTTTAATTGATATTTATATACTGGATACAAGTTCTTAGTAAGAGATATGTATTGTAAATATTTTCTTTTATTTGTCTTGCCCTTGCCTTTTAATTTTTCTAATCGTGTATTTTAGAGCAAAAAAAATTTACGTTTTGATGAAGCTCAATTTACCAAGTTTTTAGTATGTTTCGTACTTTTCGTAGCCTGTTAAACACATTTGCTTACCTTGAGCTGATAAATATTTTCTCATACATATTATCCTAGGTTTTACAGTTTTAGCTTTTACATTTAGGTCTATAATCCATTTTGAGTTAATTTTTATGTATGATGTGAAGTAAGGATCAGGTTTATGTTTTTTAATTGGCTATCCAGTTGTTTCAGCACCCTTTGTTGAAAAGATGTTCCTTTCCTCCCTGAATTGCCTTGGCAGCTTTGTTGAAAGTGAATTGACATATAGATATGGGTCATTTTCATGTATGTGTCTGTTCTTCTGTACACATTTGACTAGCTTTATCCTAAGTCTTAGAATTAGGTAGTGTGAGGCCTCCAAGTTTGTTTTATATTTAATATTGTTTGCCTGGTCTAGATCCTATGAATTTCCTTATTTTATTTTATTTTTTTTGGCATTTTTGCCGGGAGCTGGGTTTGAGCCCGCCACCTCTGGCATATGGGGCCGACACCCTACTCCTTTGAGCCACAGGCACTGGCCTGAATTTCCTTATAAACTTTAGAATCAGCTCATCACTTTCTATTAAAAGATTGCTGAGATTTTTGATTAAATTATATTGAGTTTCTAGGTGAATTTAGGGATAAATTAAGATCTTAACATTATTGAGTCTTCCATATAGTATACGTGATATACTTATACAAAATTCTACTTGTACTTTGATTATTTCTGAGAAACGGATAACCAAGCAAACAAACAAGAATGTCAATATATTTTCTCTCAATTTTGTGGCAAAGATGTATATCTGATGTGAGTCTATCTGGCTCTGAAAATTCTGGGGTACTTCTTGAGGGCCAACAAAAGCATCGGAGCTGGGTTTTCTCTCCCACTGTCTACCCTAAACCATTATAGGGGAAGCTTGGAACTATGATAGGACCAGAGTTAAGGATTTATATTTAAACTACATGCTGGCTTTGTTTAACTTCCCACATACAGGAGATTCAATTGAGTTAATTTTCAGTGCTGTAAGGAAGCTCCCTAGTAATAATCTTCTCCAGAACTATTCATCCTGCCCTTTATAAATATGAAATATAAATATAAAGTATAAAATAATTCTATGAAATACCTACTCTCAGTGGAGCAGATGGTAAGAAATACACAGTGGCTATCTGGATGTGTTTTTCCATCTCTTAAGGGGCCGGGGACAGGAACTTGCAAACAAGATTTATTTGAATGTTTGATCAAATTCTATGTCATATACCACTAGGAACACACTGATCTCCCACTCAGTGGCACAGGATATCTTCAAATTTTAAGACATTAATTAAAGTTTTTTTCTTTCCCATGAGAAGTGCCTAATTGCCCAATCTTGAAAGGTGGGTAGGGACACAGCCCAGCAACCATTTGTTAGCGCTACTGTTTTTTATCCCTTCCAAATGACAGCGATACAATAGCTGCTTATTTGCCATCTGCCCCTGTTTTGTAGTGAATCCAATGAGCATAAAATAAGTCTTTAACAGTACTCTGAACTGAAATTGTTCAGGTAGCAAAGATTCAACCCATCCTTAATAATCTGCTGCACTTTCAGTCTTATTTTTCTCGTAAATAAGAGCAAGGCTTTTATTTAATAGATAGAAAGAGGTTATTTGATCGATTGCACTAAAAGGTGTAAAATTATAGGAAAAGCAGAAATGAGTAAGGGACCAGATATGTTTGAGAATCCTTATGTACCCCCAGTGGGCTAGGCGCTGGGTACTTTGGAGAACAGGATAGATATGGTCTTCCTCTTCTCGCAGAGCTTACAGCTCACAGGGAAGATGAACAATTCACAAGCAAGAGGAAGGCTAAAAGGGCGTTTTTGACTGAATAGTTCGTAGGAAGTTGTAAGTTCCAAAGCCCCCTCTAGCTTTGCGCGGCCCAATTAGCACCTAAACTCATCCCATTAATAAATTCCTAGTTTGAGTCATGGCAACCGATTTGCTGGGCTACCTAAGGCAAGGCAGGCACTTAAGTTCTCCTAGCCTCAGCCCTCTCCTCTGTAAAATAATATAAGAGAAAATGCTTTTGGATCTATGAAGTGCATATGCTAATGTACGACCACATTATTTCTTGTCATAGCCATTAAGCTGATTATGCATTACTAAGTTAAGTTAAGGGATGTGACTTCCTCCCAGTCTGAAGATGCTACATAAGTACTCTCTGCTATGGGGTAGAAAGGAATTCTGAGCTTATGGGCATATGAATGTAGCCTGAAGCATCTCAGCCCTGGCTTTACAATAGAATCTTCCAAGGGAGCCAAGGGAGCCCTTCAAAAAATTTTTGATGCCCCGTTACACCTCAGACTAATTAAATCAGAACCTATGGGGCTGAGCCCTAGGCAACAGTGTTTTTCAAAATCTGTCTGAGTGATTCTAATGTGCAACCAGAGTTGAAGAATCCGTGCCATGAGTAATAAAGTCCTTTATCTCTGATCCTTTATCTCTTGTGTCTTCTGCCAGCATCCATGAAACTGGCTGGCTGATTTGTGAGTTTGCAGGCAGGGTGAAATCTCAGAACCTGAACAGTCTCATGGGGGCATCATGGAATAGACTATGTGAATGTTACATAGGCACTGGGCTTATATCACAGCTGAAAAACCCCACGTCTTAGAACCCTTATTTTTTTATGATAGGCTGCAAGCAAACTTGCCCTACCTTTGCCTCAGAAAGAGATACTGTCTTTATTGTATTAGTTAAGAAATAAACCTTCTCCCTCCTTCAGAGAGAGACACTATCTCTGTCTTCCAAGGTGTTGAGTGTTGACTATACTATTATCCTGGAAAAGACAGTCTAGGAAAAAGACTCTCAGTTTTTACTTGTAAAGTATATGGAAATATGAGAGACCCAGGGAGACATGTTTCCCAGCACATCCTTGGATGGTTGTATTCATTCTGATTTAAATCTAACTCCATGAGGCAAAATGGAGGCAAGACTATTACCATTATAGTAGCTTTAAAAAATTTAATTCGTTTAATTTGAGGTGCATTGGATTACCTTGCTGTCTTGTAGCTTCTGATCCAAGACACGTCTTATAGTTGCCAAAGATTGAGTTTTCTAGGAAGCAGACTCTAACGTGAAGTTTAGGGTGCATGATAATGTTAAGGGGTACCCTTGGGATAAACACCCATGGAAGGGTAAAAAAAGGGAGGGAGCAGAATTGGGCAATGGGGAAGCTGAGTTGCAGTGCAGAACCATCCAGAGCTTTGTCTGACCCAACCAGGAAGGAGTTCTGGAACTAAAATGGCCTTTTAGAATTGTTCCTAGTTGGGCCAAGGTGGTCAGACCCTGATACCCTGATACTGATGCAGCCAATCTGTTATTGGCTATGTGCAGTCCTGGAAAGGACATGATCTAGGGCTAGGGGGTTGTCTGTAGCCAAGACTATTCTTGAATGGGCCAACAACTGAAGACTGCTGGTCTCCAGAAAACGGGGCAAATCCTTTCATGAAGGGGAATCTGGGCTATACATCCTCCAGTGTCCACCATGATAGAAATGGTTGAAAATAGCTCTGAGTTCACTGGTTAATGGTGATCATTTCTCTCACAGTAGTATTTCTAAATTTATAAACAATTGAGTAGACATTACATTGCACAGACATGAACTTCTTGTTAGCCTACTAAAATACAGAAGGAAATTAATGAGCTGACTATGTGACAGACGATGGCATAGGACACTGTTCTGTTTGGAGGCTCCCTGATTGGCTGTTTTAGGAAATGGGGATTTTTTCCCCTAGAATAATGTTATTATGCACTTAAATAGCTGTGCCTCAGCTGCTTGCATGTTGTATCTTAATTCCTTGCAATAGCCCTGCAAAGTCAATAGCACTGCCGTCACCTTCCAAATGAGGTAGTTACCTGTCAGTGGTCATGTGGCTTGGGTAAGGCTGGCACAGTCTAACTCGACAATTGAAGAGTCTATGAAATACAACTTTATTTTATACCAACACCTTTCTATTATGAGCTCCAGATTCTATTGGGCAGCGTAAAATTAGTCTCAGTTACTTTGGAGGTTCTCCCTTTGCCTGAGTTCACATCTTATTTTAGCAGAGGAAGGTGCTACATGGTAGTCAAGGCACTGATGGGCAAGGGCATATGCCCCTTCATGTCATCATCTATTCACGCTTGTGTCTCCTCAGTCTTCAGCGGGCTGCTGCATATGGGATGCCCGTCCCTACTTCACAGTCTTTTGAGGGGTTATAGGTCTCAACGTTATGTGTCTGCAGCTCCTGATTGCAAAGAAAGCATTCTGTTGTTCTCATAGCATCTGCCTAGATGCCCCATGCGGTCTTTTTGACTATGAGGTCTTGCTACTTTTCATGGTTTTACCTGGGAAAGGAGGACAAGGTCCCCTTTGCTCTCAGACTCCCCCAAACTCTTTTATGGCTTATATTTTCCCTCTTCCTCCAAATATTCCCCAGGAAGGGACAAGTACAGGATTTAGAGACTCTTCCCCTTTTTCAGAGAACACAGTCATATAAAAGCTGCATTTGCTTCCTTACTGATTTTTTTCCCCAAGGAATCTTATTTCTTCAACATTGGTTTGTTGAGGTGTAATTTATATACATTAAAATTCACAGGTCCTAAGTATACAATTCAATAAGCTTTGGATGATGTTTCCAGTTGTGTTATTCATACCCATATTGATATACAGAATATTTTCATTAGCCCAGAAAATTTCTTCAAGCCCCTTTTCAGTAAGCCCCGTCCTCAATCACTTTTCTGATTTTTATCAGTATATATTAATTTTGGCCTCCTGTGGAACTTCTTATCAGTGGAATTATGTAGTATGTACTCTTGTATCTGGCTCCTTTTCACTTGGCATCAGGTTTTGAGATCCCAGAAGTATGTTTAATTTCACTCTTAAGTCATTATGCTTTATTTATTTTGTGAGGCTGCTCAAAGCCACCTAGGACTCTATAGCCCCAAAGTCTGAACCTTTAAAATTCAAAAGCTT
>CAUYRH010054696.1:0-14616 GCA_963574655.1 Perodicticus potto
ACGGGGAAAGACCAGGAGAGGAACGGAGAGAGCTTCTCTCTCCCTACTTGAAATCTCTCCCACTACCAGGAGCTTTGGTGTTTTCTGTATTCTTTTCTGTAAATCAATTCTGTCTTATCACGGACAGGTGGGGGGGGGGGACTAATGTAATGAAGAATAATAAAATACATGTATTTAAAAAAAAAAAAATTTGGTCCCTTCTGATACACACACACACACACACATATAAAGTGATGTGCAGGTAAAGAAAATGTGATTTTGCACACACATATATATGTGTGTATGTATTTGTCTGTGTGTGTTTCCAAGTATTTTATTTCCTTTTGTTGTTGCTTAGGTTGCTGCTATTTTTTTCTATTTGAGCTGTGTTTTTTTTCTGTTGTTGTGAATTGTTTTTGCTAGTTTGTATGGCTGGTTCTATTCTTAACTTCCATTTTTACATTTATAAGGAACATGGGCTCTTGTTTTTTGGGTTACAGAATTTCAACCTCATTTATTCTTTCTCTCTGTGTGTATCTATTTCACTCCTCTCAATTGTCTCTTTTGATAGACACTTGTCTACTTTTCTCATCATTCTCACATAAATAACCCACACGACAGCTAGATATACCCTCCTTTTTATGATTTTTCTTCATTCTTTTTTTTTCAATCTTCCCTGTTTCTCCTATGTTTGATACAACTGTATTTTATTTCATATCTATTCTTACTTAATATTTTTACATTTTTTCTCTGAGTGCTGGGGTGCCATAGCTTTGGTCTGAGTGGGAGATCATGGCAGTAGTCTGGCACAGGAAGCCTAGTGATCTTGTTTTGCCTAGAACATGATCAGTAGGCCTCCTTGTCACTACGGAAGACAGTACTGACAAGTCCACACTGTGGAATTTTTCCTTTCCTTTTTTAATTTTTTTTATTTTCTCTCTTGCACTTTTTTTTTTTGGTTTTTGCTCTTTTCTTCTCTTCCTTTTCTTGGCAGGAGTAGTCTGACTTTTCTCAAGCTGTTAAGGTGCTCCAGATTTTGAGGAATCCACCCCAGCTCATCCTCTTAAAATCTTTGAGTTAAAGGTATGGCCTTGCAAGTGTTCCAATCAAAACCATTTCTCCCATGACTCTAATTCTCTCTTCCTGACTTCCTTCTCTTATGTTCTTCAATTATTTTCTTTCATCCACCTTCTCTCTTGTCTTTTCCTTTCTTTTGTTCTCATTCCTTCTATTTTCTTCTTTTTTTCTTTTCCTCTTGTTTCACCCTGCTCAGTCTTTCTCTTCTGTTTGCCTTCATATCAAATGGCTAGTTCAACACCTAAGCTCTGAGACAAGATAATTTGGAGCAAAGAAGGAAGTGATAAGTAAAAAGGAAGACAAGTAGGTAGCCAAGAATATACCATGCAGGAGGATAAAAAGGAAAATATGAGAAATATGTAAACCAAAACAGAGCTACTTCCCCAAGGGACCATGAGACAGCTACTACAGAAGACTCCACTAATAAAGAATTAATGGATTTGACAGAAAGGGAATTTAAAATAAGGGTGATAAACACAATAAAGGGAAGGGAAAAGTTAAGGACAGAACAGAAAGATGGGTGAGAGACATGTAGAATATAGAAGCAATATTGCAGAGCTTAAAGAAATGAAGGAGACAATCAGGGAACATAAAGATGTATTAGAAAGTATCAAAAATAGATTATATCATGTGGAAGAAAGAAACATGGAGCTAGAGGAGAATGTACTAAAGTTAACCCAGCTAGTTAAAGAGGCAGAAAAATAAGAGGGAAAAAGCAGAACAGTCACTTAGCAAACTACAAGACATCATGAAGCATTCAAACATATGAATAAAGGGATCTCTGAAGGAGAAGAAGATTGTCTAAAAGTAATGGAAACCTTAGTGGAGACAATCATGAATGAAAACTTCCCAAGTTTTACTAAAAATTATGCCACACTCCTTTTACAAGGAAATATCAAACCTTGGGTTATTTCAACTCTAAACAAAGCTTCTTCAAGACACATTATCATAAACATGTCCAAAGTCCACATGAAAGAGAAAATTCTACAAGCAGCTAGGAGGGAGTGTCCAGTGATCTACAGAGGCAGAGCCATTATGATTACACCAGACTTTCCAGTAGAAGAATCCACCCAGCCCAGCCTTTCAAAGGCCAGTAGAGAATGGTCATTCAACTTCAACATTCCTAAACAAAACAATTTTCACCCCATAATTCTGTATCCTGATAAACTAAGCTTTAAAATTGAGGCAGAAATCAAATCTTTTGCAGATATACAAACAGTTAGGAAATTCACCACAATAAGATAAGATCTATAGGAAATACTCAAACCTATTCTCAACACTGACCATCACAATGGACCACCACCAAAGTAAACATCCACAAGATAAATATAAAAACTTAGCTTCCACAAAAGCATGAAGAATAAAACTATATCATAGATTTTCACCAAATAAGATGAATGGAATTCAGTCCCAGCTACTCGGGAGGCTGAGGCAAGAGAATCGCCTAAGCCCAGGAGTTGGAGGTTGCTGTGAGCTGTGTGATTCCATGGCACTCTACCGAGGGCAATAAAGTGAGACTCTGTCTCTACTAAAAATAAAATAAAATAAAATAAAATAAAATAAAATAAAATAAAAGTCAATGGACTGTGTTCACCACCGAAGAGGCACATGCTGTCTGATTGGATAAAAAAGCATAAATAATTCATATGTTGTCTCCAGGAAACAAATCTAGCCTTAGAGGACAAATCATGACTCAGGGTTAAGGTATGGAAAACAATATTTCAAGGAAATATAAATCAGAAGAAATGAGGTGTTGCAAACTAATTTACAGAAACAACCAGATTTAAAGCAATAAAAGTTAAGAAAGAGGAAGGTGTATGCTTCAAACTGGTCAAGGAAACAAAACAACAAGAAGACATTTCAATTCTAAATATTTGTGCACCAAAATTAAAGGTTCCCAGATTTATGAAACACACCTTCATTGATCTAAGAACTATGATATCCCATAATACCATAGTAGCAGGGGACTTTAACACTCCTCTTACAGAGCTACAGAGGTCCTATAAACAGAAAGTAAACAAAGATTCAAGGACCTTAAACATAACCCTAGAACAGCTATGCTCAATAGATATATACAAAACACACCATCCCAAAGCTTATGAATAGGCATTCTTCTCATTGGGCCATGGAACATTCTCCAAAATAAATTACATCCCAGATCACAAAACAAACCTCAAATCAAAAGAGTTGAATCTTGACCTTGTATTTTCTCAGACTACAAGGCAAATAAAGGTGGAACTCAATGCCAACCAAACCTTCATTCCCACTCAAAGACATGGTAATTAAACAACCTTATGGTGAATGACCGTTGGGTGCCCACTACATCCTAGGCTATTAGTTGTGATTCATCTTTCATATGAAAGTGTGAGTGATTATAAATTACTTTCACAGTAGTACTGAGTACATAGGATACATTTTTTTTTCAATTCCTGAGATACATTGCTAAAAAGAATATTTTCCAGCTCCATCCATGTAAACATAAAAGAGGTAAAGTCTCCATTTCTTTAATGCTGCATAGTATTCCATGGTATACATATACTACCATTTATTAATCAATTCATGAGTCAATGGACAGTTGGGCTTCTTCCATGACTTGGCAATTATGAATTGAGCTGCAACGAACAATGTGGTACAAATATCTTTGTTGCCAAATGATTTTTGGTCCTTTGGATATACACCTAGAAGAGGAATTGCAGGATCAAATGGCAGGTCTACATTTAGATCCCTGAGTATTCTCCAAACTTCCTTCCAAAAGGAATGTACTAGCTTGCATTTCCACCAGCAGTGCAGAAGTGTTCTCTTTTCTGCACATCCACACCAACATCTGCAGTTTTGGGATTTTGTTGTATGGGATACTCTTACTGGAGTTAGGTGGTAACTCAGAGTGGTTTTGGTTTGCATTTCTCTGATGATTAAAGATGATGATCATTTTTTCATGTGTCTGTAGACCATGCAGCTGTCTTCTTCAGAGAAGCTTCTTCTCATGTTTCTTGCCCACAATGAAATGGGATCACTTGTTTTTTCTTATTAATAAGTTTGAGTTCTCTGTGGATTCTTGTTATTAGACTTTTGTCAGAAAAATAACTTATAAAATCCTCTCCCATTCTGAGGGCTGTCTATTTGTTTTATGTACTGTGTTCTTGGCAGTACATAAGTTTTTTAATTTGATCATATCCCAGTAATGTACTTTTGATGTTGCTTCAAATGCCCAGAGTGTCCTCCTCACAAAGTATTTTCCCACACCAAATGTTTCAAGTGTTTCCCGTGCACTATCTCCAATAATTTTTATAGTTTCATGTCTTAAGATAAAGTCCTTAAACTAGTGAGAATCAATTTTCTCAGAGGAAAATGTGTGCGTCCAGTTTCAGTCTTCTACAGGTCACCAGCCAATTCACCCAGCACCATTTGTTAAATAGGGAATCTTTCTCCCAAATTATATTTCTGATAGGCTTATAAAAAATCAAATGATGACAAGTGTCTGGGTTCACCTCTTGGTCTTCAATTCTGTTCGATACATGTACCTCTCTATATTTGTGCCAGTACCATGCTGTTTTGACGACTATTGATTTATACTATGGTCTGAAGTCTGGTAGCATGATTCCTCCAGATTTACTTTCATTTCTGAGTAATCTCGTGGCTATTTGAGGTTTGTTCTGTTTCCATATGCAACAAAGTACTAATTTTTCCAGGTCTTTAAAGTATGAAAGAGGTGCTTTAATTGGGATCACATTAAATCTGTAGATTGCTTTACGTAGTGTAGCATTTTAACAATGTTGATTCTTCCCAGCCATGAGCATAGCATATTTTTCCATTTGTTAACATCTTCAGCTATTTATTTTCTCAGAGTTTCATAGTTCTCTTTATAGAGATATTTCATGTCCTTAGTTAGATACACTCCCAGATATTTCATCTTATTTGGCACTATGTTAAAGGGAATAGAGTCCTTAATTGTTCTTTCCCCTTGACTATTATTGGTATATATAAAGGGTGCAGATTTGTGAATGTTAATTTTGTACCCTGAGAGTTGCTGTATTCCTTGATCACTTGTAGGTGTTTTGTAGTTGATTCCCTGGGGTTTTCTGATACACAATCATATCATCTGTGAAGAGTGACAGTTTGATCTCATCTAGTCCTATTTGGACCCCCATATCATCTGTGAAGAGTGACAGTTTGATCTCATCTAGTCCAATTTGGATCCCCTGGATTGCCTTCTCTTGCCTGATTGCGATGGCTAAGACTTCCATTACAATGTTAAAAAGCAGTGGAGACAATGGGCATCCTTTCCTGGTTCCTAATCTAAGTGGAAATGATTTCAGTTTGATATTGTCTGTGGGTTTGCTGTAGATGGCCTCTATAAGTTAAAGAAATGTTCCTTGCATACCTATTTTCTTAAGCATTCTGATCAAAAACGATGATGGACATTATAAAAAGCTTTTCTACATCATTTGAAAGAATCGTATGGTCTTTGTTTTTTAATTTGTTTATGTGATGTAGTATATTTATGGATTTAAGTACATAGAACCATCCTTGGAACCCTAGGATTAAACCCACCTCGTTGTGATTTATGATTTGTTTGATGTGTTGTTGGATTCTGTTTACTAGAATTTAGTCTTATTGAATATTTTTGCATCAATATTGATTAGAGATATTGGTCTACAATTTTCTTTTCTTGTTGGGTCTTTTCCTGGATTGGGAATCAGGGTGATATTTTCTTGAAAGAAGGTGTTGAGAAGTAGTCTTATTTTTCTGTTTTGGAAAAAGTTTAGCAATATGGGTATTAGTTCCACTTTGAAGGTTTGGTATAATTCTGAATTGAATCCATCTGGTTCTGGGCTTTTCTTTTGGGAAAGATTTCTTATAGTTGATGCCATTTTAGAGCTTGTAATATGCTTATTCAAAATTTCCACTTCTTTCTGGCTAAGTCTAGGAAGGTGGCATGTCTCCAAGTATTGATCTATTTCCTTCAGATTTTCATACTTCTGAGAATAGACTTTTATTTAATATTCATTAAGGATTTGTTGAATTTTTGAGGAGTCTGTTGTTATTTTACCTATATCATTTCTGATTGATGAAATTAGGGGTTTCATTCTTCTGCTTCTGGTTAGGTTAGCCTAAGGTTTAACTACTTTACTTATCTTTTCAAAAAACCAACCTTTTGATTGATTGATCAGTTGTATGATTCTTTTGTTTCCAATTTCATTTAATTCTGCTCTGATTTTAGTTATTTCTTTTCTTCTGCTAGGTTTAGTATTGGAATGTTCTTCCTTTTCCAGTTGCTTGAGATGTCCCATTAGGTTTTTGACTTCCTCTCTTTACATTCTTTTGAGGAAGGCTTGCAACACTATAAATTTCCTTCTTAGGACTGCATTTGTGGTATCCCAGAGGTTCTGGTAATTCATGTGTTCATTACCGTTTTGTTCCCAAAATTTGGTAATTTCCTTCTTAATCTCATCTATGACCCACTTGTCATTCAGTATAATGTTATTTAGTTACCTTTTTTTTTTGTATGAGTATTTGAATTTCTGTTGTTACTGAGTTCAATTTTTATTCCATGATTGTTCGAGAAAATTCAAGGAATTATTTCTATTCTTTTAAATTTGCTGAGGTTAGATTTGTGACCTAAAATGTGATCAGTTTTTGAGGATGACCCATGTGCTGAGGTGAAGAATGTATATTCTGTTTTGTTAGGGTGAAATGTTCTGTAGATGCCTGTTAAATGCAATTATTGAATGGTTAAGTTTAAGTCTAAAATTTCTTTGTTTAGTTTCTTGTTGGAGGGTATATCCAACACTGCCAAAGGGGTGTTAAAAGTTCTGACTATGATGGTGCTGGAGGAAATCACATTGTTCATGTCTGTTAGTTTCTCTCATAAACTGAGGTCCATTCTGGTTGGGTGCATAAATCTTAATAATTAAAATCTCATCATGTTGAATGTTGCCCTTAACAAATATGAAGTGACAATCCTTATCTTTCCTTACTTTTGTTGGTTTAAGGCCTATTGTATCTGCGAATAAAATTGCCATACCTGCTTTTCTCTAATTTCCATTTGCCTGAATTATACATTGCTATCCCTTCACTCTAAGTCTATTTTTATCTTTTAAGTTAAGGTGAGATTCTTGAATTTAGCAGATGTCTGGCCTGCGTTTTTGTATCAAGTCAGCAAACCTGTGCCTCTTTAGAGGGAAATTTAAGCCATTCACATTAACTGAGAGTAGTAATATGCCTGGTAGTATTTTGGGTATTGAGTTTTTCAAAAGCCCAGTGGACATTGTTAATCTTTCTGCTACTGGGTAAGTTGGAATTTGACCAAAAGTTTCTGAGTAGGTTTATATTGGTGGTTGAGGATTGTGCTGTTGATTATGGAGGTCAGGTCTGAGAATATCCTGGAGAGCTTGTTTAGTTATGGCAAATTTCTTCAAACATATGCGTGTCATTAAAGTATTTAATTTCTCCATCATAAATGAAATACAGTTTAGCTGGGTACAGGATCCTGGCTTGAAAGTTATTATTTTAAGGAGATAAAGGTTGATGACCACCCTCTTCTAGTTTGAAAGGTTTCAGCAGAGAGATCTGCAGTCATTCTAATGTTATTCCCTTTTTAGGTTATGGTTTTCTTATGTCTGGCTGCTTGTAGACTTTTCTCCTTCATATTAACCTTGGTGAAGCTAATTATAATGTGTTTATGAGACTTTTTATTTCGGTTGAGTCATACTGGTGTTCTGAAACTGCTATCTGAATTTCAGAATCTCTTGACATGTCTTGTAAATTCTCTTTGATTGTTTCTTGAAGTAGAGCATCTGTATCCTCTGAAGCAGGAATGAATTTGGATTGGGAAATTGGATTGGGAGCTGCTGGAGTTGTGGTTAACTATCCCTTTGTTAAGGATCTGGGACTGGTGACTGGAGACTTTTCCCCTACAGCTTTAAAACTGACCTGTACAGTATTACAGTCTGAGGCTGAGGAAACCTTCTTGGCATGGTGTGGTTAAGTGGCTCTGTCTTGTATTCAGCTAGTCCTTGTCTGATCCTAGTGGATCAATGGCTCTGGCTTGAAGTCTTATCTGTGGAGAAATACAAACAACTAAGACACCCCCCCCATGAACAACAATTGGAAGGGGAAAATCAACCCTTCCCATTACCACACAACTAGGGTACCACCCCAGAGGGTCCTTGGGTGATTGTCCCAGGTTAGGCATTCCAAACCAATTGACCAAGTCAGTACAAACTCTCAAGTGGGAGAGTTCAAAAGGTCTCCAGTAGGGCAGCACCTCTGGCTCAAAGGAGTAGGGCATCGGCCCCATAAGCTGGAGGTGGTGGGTTCAAACCCAGCTCTGGCCAAAAACTTCGGAAAAAAAAAAAAAAAAGGTAGCCAGTAACAGATGGTGGAGGTCTACTGGATGCTCAAATTTGCTCACTCTGGTCCTCTGTGGAGTCAGAAAGACCCACCCAGTAGCAGAGTTGGACCAGAGGGCTATGTCTCTTTCTCCACTTTACTCCTCTTTCATGACAATTCACTGGTTACCCAACAGGGCCAAGGTCCTGCTCCCTCCAATAAGCAGATGCTCCAGAGCTTTGCACCTGTCAGAGTCAAAGGAAGGTCAATACCCCTCGGCCCAGCCACTACCCCTCTGCCACCAGCCGACTGGGGGAGCTGAGGACTGCCTTCTTCGGGTACTTAGTAGCCACTGGGGAGTGTTCTACCTGAACTCTTTCTAATACTGATGATAACAAGTCAACAAATGCTTTTCTCCCTCAGACACCATGCCTTTGCCTCAGCTGCTCTGTAGCACCTGTATCCCTATAGAGTGAGGTCTGATTTCCTCTGGCAGTCCTCAGAGTTGGGGAGGATTCTCTCCAAGATTACACCCTGGTGAGATTGCTCTATTGTTGCTGAATCTTTGTGGGAAGTGACCCTGTGAAGCTCCCAGGTGACTTCCACAGCCAAGGAGTTGGCATACTGCGGACATTATTAGCAAAAAATTGAGACAGAAGGAATCTTCCCCAACATGTTATATGAAGCAAACATCACCCTGAAAGCAAACATAGGGAAATATTGAACTATGAATACAGACACAAAAATTCTTTATAGACTCCTAGTCAATAGATTACAACTACATATTAAAAAATATGTATAGGGTGGTGCCTGTAGCTCAGTACGGTAGGGTTTCAGTCCCATATACCAATGGTGGTGGGTTTGAACCCAGCCCCAGACAGCTAAAACAGCAGTGCCAACTGCAACAAAAAATAGCCAGGCATTGTGGTGGTCAGCTTTAGTCCCAGCTACCTGGGAGGCTAATGCAAGAGAATTGCTCAAGCCCAAGAGTTGGGGGTTGCTGTGAGGTGTGATGCCACGGCACTCTACTGAGGGCTGCAGAGTGAGACTCTGTCTCCAAATAACAATAATAATAAATTTATATATATATATATATCACAATCAACTAAGTTTTATTGCATAAACATAATAGAACTGTATCAAGAGAAAAAGAAAAAACAAAGATCAATAGATATAGAAAAATTATTCAATAAAATTCAGCATCCATTTCTAATTAGAATACTTAAAAATATAGGCATTGGTGGCACATTTCTTAAACTGATCAAAGCCATCTATTATAAACTCACAGTTAACATCATTATAAATGAAGTAAAACTGAAAGCTTTTCCACTGAAAACTGTAACTAGAGAAGATTGTCATTTATCGCCACTACTATTCAATGTAGTGCTGAAAGTTCTAGCCAATACAATCAGGAAATAGAAGGAAATAAAGAGCATCCAATTGGGGGAAGTGGAGGTCAAACTCTAGCTCATTGCCAATTATATGATGTTATACATAGAGGACCCCAAAGATAGAACCACAAGACTCCTGGAAGTGATAAAAAATACAGTTCTGTCTCAGAATATAAAATCAAAGTACACAAATCAGTAACCATTGTATATGCCAATAACACCCAAGGTGAGAAACTAATTGAGGATACAATTCCCTTCACAGTAGCTTCAAAAAAAAAAAAAAAAAGAAAGAAAGAAAGAAAGAAAGAAAGAAAGAAAGAAAGAAAGAAAGAAAGAAAGAAAGATAAAAGAAATACCTAGTAGTATACCTAACAAAAGAGATGAAGTACCTCTACAAAGAAAATTATGAAACCATATGTTGCTGTCCACTAATCTACTTAGTTGATGACACAAAGGAAGCACTGCAGATGAAATGATTGATTTGAAAAGGGAAGACTGAAGCTTGCTCAGGCATTCAGCAATTATCTATCTTTACTAAGATTCTTATATACCATACATCATCAGATAACAATATTTAAGAATGAAGATCACAAAAGGTAACAAAATCTGCCATAAACATTCCTTGTTTGCACTAATACAGCAAAGCACATACACAACTTTCTTAACTAAGAATATCCTGTTTGGAGATAAACAACAATGGAGATATACCACAAAGGCACTGGGTTGTCTGTTCTGTTTGTCTACTTACCTATATGATTAACTGAAAGTCATTGTGTAAATTGAAGTAGAGAACAAAGTGCAGTGACCCCCAATCCCAGGCAGGTGATTAATCCCCAGCTGCGACTTGGCGGTGCCCTCTGGCACAGTCTTTCCTTTAGGGCTTAACTGCCTGAGGTTTTCAGCAGGCCACTTCTGCAAGCTAGGGCAAATATCCCCCCAAACTCACATCTAGTCCAAATACTAGAAATGTTCTTTCTCAAGGCCTTGTACCTCAAGAAGCACAAATGAGACTGATTCACCTTACAAGGGTGCAGGGGACTGTGCCACTTCAACCCTAAGAAAAGAAATAGCGGAAGACATTAACAAATGGAAGAAGATATCATGTTCTTGGATGGTAAAAATCAATATTGTCAAAATGTCTGTACTACCCAAATCAATCTACAGATTCAATGCAATCCCCATTAAAATATCAACCTCATACTTTCAAGATTTGGAAAGAAATTCTTCATTTTGTATGGAACCAGGAAAAATCCTTACATCCAAGACAATTTTTAGTAATAGGAGCAAAGCTGGAGAATCACTTTGTCACACCTTAGGCTAGACTCCAAGGCTACAGTGAACAAAAAAGCATGGTATTAACACAAAAATAAAGACATAGACATTTGGAAATGAATAGAAAACCATGAGATGAAACTGATTCTTTCAGCCACCTGATCTTTGATAAACAAAACAAGATCATACACTGGGAAAAAAAAAAATCTCTATTCAAAAAATGGTGCTGGGTGAACTGACAATCACATGTAAAAGAGTAAAACTGAACCTCCATCTCTTGCCACTTACAAAAATTGATTCAAGATGTATAAAAGATTTAAATCTAAGACAGGAAACAATAAAAATCCTCCAAGAAAGTGGGGAAAACAGTTTAAGATATTAGCCTGAGGAAATATTTATGAAGTAGACTTCCATGTTAATTGCAACATCAACAAATATAAATAAATGGGAATAAATTAAAGTGAAAAGCTTCAGTACAGCTAAGAAGACAATAATCATAGCAAATAGATAATCTTCAAAATGGGAAAATATATTTGCATGATACGAATAATACAAAGGCTTGTTAACTAGGATCTACAGAAAACTCAAATTAATCAACAAAAAAAGAGCCAACAATCACATGTATCACTGAGCAAAAGACATGAATAGAATCTTCTCTAAGGAAGACAGACGAGTGACTAACAAACAAATGAAAATATTTCTCATCATCTTCAAACATAACAGAAATGCAAATTAACACCCTGAAATATCACCTAGCCCCAGTGAGAATAGCTCACATCACAAAGTCTCAAAGCTGAAGATACTGGAATGGATGTGGAATGAAGAGAAAATTTTTACACTGCTGGTAGGACTTCAAACTAACCTTTATGGAAGGAAGTATGGAGAATCTTCAAAGAAATCAAATTAGACATCCCATTAGATCCTGAAATACTAGGCATCTCCCAAGTGGGGGTGAAAAAATTTTATTATTTTGCATTCCCTCCAGTATTGTAGAAGTGTTCCCTTTTCTCCACATCCACACCAACATCTCTGGTTTGGGGATTTTGTTATGTGGGCTAATCTTACTGGAGTTAGATGATATCTCAAGGTAGTTTTGATTTGCATTTCTCTGATGATTAAGGATAGTGAGCATTTTTTCATGTGTCTGAAGGTAGTGCATCTGTCTTCTTTAGGGTAGTTTCTCTTCATATCCTTTACCCATACTGAGATGGGATCACTTGTTCTTTTCTTGCTAATATCTTTGAGCTCTCTCTGGATTCTGGTTATTAACCTTTGTCTGAGGCATAACCTGAAAATATTTTCTCCCATTCCGAGGGCTGTCTGCTTGCTATACTTACTGTGTTCTTGGCCGTGCAGAAGCTTTTTAGTTTGATCACATCCCAGTAGTGTATATTTGATACTGCTTCAATTGCCTGGGGGGTCCTCCTCATAAAGTATTCACCCAGGCCAGTTATTTCAACAGTTTTCTCTGCACTTTCTTCTAGTATTTTAATAGTTTCATGTCTTAAGTACCATTTGATCCTATTATTCCTTTACTTGGTATATACCCAGAAGACAAAAAATCACATTATAACAACGATATCTGTACCAGAAAGTTTATTGCAGCCCAATTCATAATTGCTAAGTCATGGAAGAAGCCCAAGTGCCCATCAGTCCACGAATAGATTAATAAATTGTAGTACATGTATACCACGGAATATTATGTAGCCTTAAAAATAGATGGAGACTTTAGCTCTTTCATGTTTATGTGGATGGAGCTGGGACACATTCTTCTTAGCAAAGTATCACAAGAATGGAAGAAAAAGTATCCAATGTATTCAGCCCTGCTATGAAGTGGATTTATTGCTTTCATATGAAGGCTATAACCCAACTATAGCACAAGAATATGGGGAAAGGGGCAAGGGAGCACAGGGTAGGGAGAGGGTGGGTGGTAAGAGGGTAAACGGTGGGACCACGCTTATGGTGCATCTCAGAAGGGTACAGGTGAAACCTACTAAATACAGAATACAAATGTTTTCATACAGTATATGAAAAAATCCCATGAAGTTTATGTCAAACAGTTGGATGAAAATATTTCAGATTGTATATGAAGCCAGCACATTGTACCCCATGATTTCACTAATGTACACAGCTATGATTTAATTAAAAAAAAAACAAACACTTTTTATGATAAGGACATTTATACATTTTTGGAGACAGAGCATGATGTTGGACAGGATGGATGTCTAGCGCAACTCTCCCAAATCTTAAGGTGAGAGAGAGGGTGGCTGGATCTCCCCCCATGTGGAGTATTGGTGTGGACAGGCAGCTAGTGGGGGTACAGAGAGATGCTGGATTGCTGAACTTAAAATGTAACCCAGAGCCAAGGAATCTCCTAGAGAACTTTTCCGTGCCACTTTTGAAGTGGCAACAGTGGCAGCAGCAACCAGCCCCTCCAAGAACAGTGGACTACAGTTCCCATTTTGTGGGGAAACTAGGTGTTTTGTGGAAATATCGGCGAAGTGTGACTCCTGAGCGGAATTTCATGACCAGAGTATAGTGCTGTTCAGAATGGTAGGGGCTAGGCAGCCCATTAGAAAATTAAGGGGAAAAAAATCTCACCCAGGGTCAGACACATTTTGAAATGTTGAAGATGGTGACCCGCCACGGGCAACTTTTTCCAGAACAGAAGGTGTGAATGAATAAACTTGATCATTCCTGGTGGGGAATATTGGTGTAGACTGGCAGCTCCGGGTGTGCAGTGAACGGGCAGATTGCTAGACTCAAAAGTGTCATCTTGAGCCACAGGCACTGACAGAAAACTCTCTGTGCTGCTGAAAAGGCGGCCTCCAGCAGCAACCAGCCCCTTCCCCATGGAGGATTGCAATTCCCAGTTCATAGGGAAACTAAGTGTTGAGTGGAGAAGTTGGTGAAGCATGGACTCCTGTACCCAATCTGGAGATCAGATAGGGGAGCTGTCTGGAACAGATCAGCTGACATTGGGCAGCCAGTTGGAAAACAGACATATTTTGAAATTTCAGAAATGGCAATGACAAGCACCTCCTTCTACAGGCCAAGTAGGGCAGTAACTGTGGGTGGTAACAAAGTAAAACGTGAATCAAGTATAAGCCTGAGATCCAGTCACAGTGCAACGTGGTGGCCAGAAAGTATATTGCAATATAAATATATTCCTACTAAAGTTGACGCCTACATCATTCCTATAGTTGTATTATATATATACATGAACAATATTTTGGTGGTTGGTGTCTTTTCTTCTTTTTTCATCCTTGCCCAGTCACAGTTATTGTTAATTTTCTTTTAAGTTTTTAATTTTATTCTTAATAATATACAATTTTTTTTCTCCTCTTCCTCTTCTTCCCTTCTTATGGTTGCTGAGAGTGCTTACATTAGATTTTTTGAGTTTTTTTAAATTATCATCATTTCTGTTGTAGTATTTTTTTTTTTTTTTTTTTTTTTTTTTTTTTTTTTTTTTTTTTTACATTTTTTTTTTTTTTTGCCGTGCTTATTTTGGGTTGTGGTGTTGGTTGCCTTTTTTGTGGTTTTTTTTTATTTTTTTGAAAACATT
>CAUYRH010054697.1:0-47076 GCA_963574655.1 Perodicticus potto
TGAGGTACGTGACAAACGTGAAAGTCGTGGGACTCGAGGGAAGGACAGCTCTGCCGGCGCCCTTGACTTTGGGCGGGCTACCTGTCTTCAAGGGCGAGGGAAGATTAAGGAAGTTGCAAGGTTACTATCTAGGCCCAGCGCCTTCCAAGAGAAAGATATACAGATAACAGAGACATTTACCACAGTGGAGTGTTACAGACTGTTTGGCTAATGCCTGTACTGAGTGGCCAGGACAGATCTTTAGGTCTGCCTTTACTTTCCTGCCTCAGCTGGAGATGGGGTAAAGTGAGTGTTGCTTAAGACAGAAGATTCAGGGTAGAAAACATTTGAGCTGAATTTTGAATGATGAAAAAGAGCCCGACGTTTGTTGAGATAGGAAGAACCTTGGGGTGTTATAGGGTGAAACAAAAGCTGGTGTGCAGAGAGGTATGGTGAATGGGGGTGGGGAGACGTGAGGGCTGAGACAGAGTCTCAGATTTTATAGGCCATAGTAAGAGAGCTTTGAGGCTTATTATGCTGTAATGGAAAGGCAATGGAATTTCTTTTTCTTTCCTTCTTTCTTTTTTTTTGAGAGAGGATCTCTCTCTGTTGCTTGGGATGAAGTGCACTGGCTCACCGCAGCCCCAGACTCCTAAACTCAAGACATCCTTCTGCCTCAGCCTCCCCAGTTGCTGGGAGTACCGTTCTTCACTACCACTCCTGCTTAAGGTTTTATTTGCTTTTTGTTTTTTTTTTTTTTATACCGACCAGGAATTCTTGTGTTGGCAGGGTGATCTCCAACTCCTCGCCTCAAACGATCTTATGGCTTTGACCTCCCAAATTGCTGGGATTATTGGGATGAGCCACTTCACCTAGCCAGAATTTTTTTTTTAATTCCATCTCCCCATTTTTCTCTCTCCCCCTTTTGCCCCCGATGACCACTTTCTACTCTCCCGTTTCTGTGTGTTCGAGGGTTTTGTTTTGTTTTTTAAGATTCCATACATAAGTAGATAAAGCAATATTTTCTTTCTGTGTCTGGCTTATTTCCCTTAACATAATGTCGTCTAGTTTCACCCGGGTTGTTGCCAATGGTGGGATCTCCTTCTTTAGTGCTGAATAATAGTCTGACAATGGAATTTTAATGTAAGCGGTATGATATGATCTAGTTTTTCAAAACCTGAGTTGAGCTGTGGCTGTAAATTATATCTCAATAAAGTTATTCCCCACATCCCAACCCCGTGTATTTCTTCACCCTCCTTTCCCTTGGCTTCCCTACCTGTAGGACAAGGTCACTGTCCCCGCCCTGCCTGCCTCACTGGGTTGTGTGGAGTCCGAGCAGAAGAAGATATATGAGGAAGGTTGTGCAAACTGTGGGGCTGTTCAGGTACAAAACTCTTCCAGCCCCCACCCCCATTACATGATTATGTGCTTGCTGCAAAAGCACCAGGGGTCAAAATAAAATAAAATAAAATAAATTGGACTTTTGCATGGAGAATTGACAACAGGGAAGAAAACTGTAAGAAAACTCTTACATCCTCTTCCAGATACAAGTGGCTTGGGCTGGGTTTATGTCATAAACAATTCCTACAATTTGGAAAACAACAAAATTCTAAAAAAATAAATAAAAACATATTGCCCCAGGCATCTAGCCCCAGACAGACAAAATTTTGTTTCTAGTCTTTTCTCTCTGTATGTTGTAAGAAAATTTGTATGGTGGCGCCCATAGCTCAGTGCCTAGAGCGCCAGCCACAGACACCCAGGCTGGAGGGTTCAAAGCCATCTGGGCCAGCTAAACAGTGATAACTGCAACCAAAAAATAGCCAGGCATTGTGGCTGGCACCTGTAGTCCCAGCTACTTGGGAGGCTGAGGCAAGAGAATCTCTTAAGCCCAAGAGTTAGAGGTTGCTGTGAGCTGTGACACCACAGCGCTCTACCAAGGGTGACATAGTGAGACTATGTCTCAAAAAACAAAAAAAAAAAGAAAATTTATAGACTTAAAAAAAACCCCGACAACAACAATTATAATCAGGCCAGACATGGTGGCTCACACCTGCAATCGTAGCACTCTGGGAGGCCAATGTACGAGGACTGCTTGAGGTGAGGAGTTTGAGACCAGCCTGAACAACAGTGAGACCCTATCTCTATAAAAAAAATAGAGAAATTAGCAGGATGGGTGGCACATGCCTGTAGTCCCGGCAATTCAGGAGGCTGAGGCAGGTGCATTGCTTCGACCCAGGAGCTGGAGGTGGAAGCAGCTCCATGGTGATGCCAGTGCACACTAGCCAGGGGAACAGAGTGAGATCCTGCCTCAGAAAATAAAACCCAAAACCCGGTTATAATCAAACTGAATGTGTAATTTTATATTCTGCCCATTCATTTAACACCATAGTGTAGCCATTTGTTAGTATAATCATCATAACATTTTTAATCAACTGTTCCATTGTAATTTATTTAATCATTTTTGGACATTTATCTTGTTTGAAATTTCTTTCCAGAATAAATGACTCAGTGAATTTTGTCAATTAAGTTCTTATTTTGTAGTATTTCATGGGATGGATTTCCAGAAGCAGAATACTGAATCACTGAATATAAACATCTTTGAGGTTCTTGATACACTGCCAAACTGCAGTTGCTTTCCAAAAAGTTGCAGTAATATCTCGTCACTAGCAGTGTATGGAAGATCCCGTTACCACATTAAGAATTGTGTGTGTGCATGTGTGTGTTTTTAAAGACATCTTATTTTTAAATTGCAGTTCTTCAAGTACTATTAAGATACCATTTTCCTATTTTTCATGTTTGTCTTCCAAATATATATTCTTTTGTTGTGAATTGACTTTCAAGATTTTAGTTCATTTCTCTATTAGGGCATAGTGATTTTTCACTTTTATTTGTATGTGTTCTCAACATAATACAAATATTAACCCGTTTTCTCATTTTGACAACATTTTTCTCAACCAACTGTCTGTATTTGATTCATAATTTAATATTCAAAAGCTATCCTTTTTTGTAATTAAATCTGGAAATATCCTCTATGGTTTTTCCACTGCTTTTATGCTTAGAAATCTCTTCTCTCATTCAATTTATAATAACTTTTCAATTCATTTTTTCCAGTTCTATATATGCTCTTTAATCCATCTGGAAATGATTTTGGTACGTGGTATGTAAAGTATTTGTTGAAAAAAATACAGTTTTCACAAAATTCATGGTGGTAGTGTAAAAGCTCCTTGAAAACAGGAAGCATGCTTTATTCACTCTTGGGTCTCCTCAACTTTCCCAGACAGAAGAATCACTAGACTCAGCTTCTGTTTCTTCAGGCTGCTGCAGTTCAAGCCACATTCGGAGAAGATGGGTCTTCACTCCCTCTATCTGTTAAGAGACAGCCACCTGTTCCCTAGCTGATGTCATAACATCTCCCCAGGGGCTGCTGCCTCTCTGGTCCCCTGTGGGCATCTTCCACCATGAACCTGCATCACAAGCAAAAGGCTGCCTTCCCCGGGACTCCCCAGCCTCGAGCCAGCAGCGCCCCCTGGCGCCTCCTTCATTTTACTCGTTCATACAGCGATTACCCTCCCACAGGTAATTTTTCCTGAAAGTTAGCTTCAAAAGTTCTCCTCTTTTAACCCCTTGGCTCCTTTGCTCTGACTTTCTTTTCTGGGTGCATTTCTTCTCCACTTGAACAGCTCCTCTTCAGTTAAGGAGAAGCCATTATTTCCTAGTTGCCTTCATATATATATATATTGTTGTTGTTGTTGCAGTTTTTTGACCCAGACTGGGTTTGAACCCACCACCTTCAATATGTGGGCCTGGTGCCCTCCTCCTTGAGCCACAGTCGCCGCCCTGCCTTTATATTTTTTGATATGGGGAGGTGAGGGACATGGATAGAGGCCAACTATGTGCCCCCACTTTCAGTGATCTGTCCCATGAAATTTTTGAGGCTTTGTCTGAATAAAATCTCAAGGCCATCCTCTGCCCACGCTAATGCCTGAAGTTGTAAATTACAACTACAGGTCTTGTGTCTGAAACCCTCCCTAAGAGTTAAAAACCGCACAAAACTCTTTGGAATTTAATTTTTATCACCTAAGGAGATAAAATAAGGAAAGTGGGGTGTGAGTATGAACCAATGAAACCTAGAAGTAGTTTTCAAATCTAATTAGAGCCAATATTGTATCGTGATCTTGTTAGAAAATGGAAAAATTGTGTATATACCTGCATCACTTGTTCTTCTAAACCCTAGTGGAAGTGCGAATGAGTACCAGCATGGCCAAAACGTGGGGTCAGGAAAGCCTGAAGAGAAAATCCTAAACAATCTGTTATACACTCAAGCCCAAATTCAATCGATTCTATACATAGAAACAGAGTTGTCCTGGTAATGGGCTTCTTCTAGCTCAAGTTACAACAACAGGAAATTATGAAATAATTATGGAAAGAGACACTCTAGTAGATGGTTAATAATAGGTATACCGTAAACTAGCATGACCCTTGTCACAACATTCATTTGAAAAATATGAGAGAAAGGTTATTTTCTCTCTTTTTAAAAATGATTTACCCTTCAGGCTGTTTGTGGTGGGATCAAAATTTCTTAAGGCCTCAAGGATTACTCAATGTTAGGTGAATGTTTGGTCAGATTGACTGTACAATGTGTTCTAACATGATTCACTGAAAGTAAGAAAATCGACTTCCAGTTCTGAAGTCAGGGAAGTTCTGTAATTTGACCTGACTGTGAGGGGACATGCTTCCGGCATTGGTTGCCATGATTCTGTTACATTTTTGTCTCCTTTCCCTTTAAATTTCTTTTGGCTGCTCTGTGTCGCCCATAGACCTTTAGGTTCTCCCTCTTTGTAATCTGAAGCCCTGTGCAGCAGTTCTCAGGAAGCCGTCTTGCTTTATTTTAGTCCTTCTCAGCTGCTCTGCTTTCCTTAGCTGAATGCGTAGCTTGTTTCATCTTTTAAGTTTTCCCCTTTCAATGGAGCTTGCACTATTTTAACATTCTTTATAAGGAAAGTTTGGCTTTCACATAATGCATTGATTCACATATATCGAAGTAATGAGAAAGAATGTTTAGTTTGATCTCTTTGGTACTGTTTTTTTCTTAAAACTCCTATTTCACAGCAAGAGCACACAAAGTTATTTCCCGGCATCCACATTCTCCGAAGACATACCCAAACAACTCATTTTCTTTCTCTTTTTAAAATTTAATATTAATTCTCAGCAGTTATATAATACACGAACATTAGCTCAAGAGTCATATAGTTACACCAGACGTGTTGCATAGAACAGCAGGCTCTTGTGGGTGCCACACCAACTCTTGGAATCTCTCAACGATTTCAACTCCTTTTTTCCGTTGACGTTGGTACTTCGTGAATACTTCATGATTTTTTTTTTAAACTTTGGGTAGTATCTATTGACTTCCTTCTTTGGAAATTGACGATTTATCTCAATTTTTATCTTCCCCCATGTTTATCTCCAGTACATCTGGTCATAATTCCCTTCTACTCATCATTCCATCATAGTTATAATTTTGATTAAGTGAACATACAAGTGTTGCTATACCACATCTATAAAAGGCTATTTTGAATTGTGCTATTTGTTATGCAATATGACTTTTGTCATCCAAGTTCTTGTTTCTCTTAAAGTTAATACTTTTTTTTTGTTTCATTTGCTTTTTTTGTTCTGTACTCATCATTAGTTAACACCAAACTCTTCTCCAATTGTGGAAATGTTCTTTCTATTCACTCAAACACAAGGATTTATTAGTTTTATCTTCTCTGAGTCTTTGGACCTGCTCTAATCTACACTGGTGCATAATTGACAGAGCATGATCCATCTTAATTTGCTGTTGTCTTTGGAGATCTCTTTGTTTCTCTCCTGACTCTTATCTGTTTTCTGGATTCCAGTTCTCTTCTCTTTCCTGGGTATGTTCTTGCTGTATAATATATATAATACCCCCTTACCTTGTATGTATAATACCCCCTCAAGAAACTTCCTGTGAAAGGGTGCATAGGAATAAATGTTATAGGCCAGGCATGTCTGAAAAGGTCTTTATTAACTGCATGTACTATTGATAGTTTTGCTGGGTATAGAATTCTAAGTTGGAAATGATATTTCCTCAGAATTTTGGAGGCAGTGACTGCCACTGTCTTTTAGTGTCCTTCTTTTTTGTACGTGACCTGTTTTTGCTTTTAATTTCTAGAAGCTTTTAGGATTTTGCTATTGTCCCCATCATTATAAAATTTCATGCCTTCTTGTAGTCTGTTTTCAATCATTGTCTGGGCAATCAATATATTTTTTCAAACTGAAAACTTTTATTTTTTTAAGTATCTTTTTGATAATTTTCTCCTGAACCTTTTATTGTTTGTATTATTACCTTTTTTTAGGTGTTGAACTTCTCAGAATGATCCCAATTATCTTCTCTTTGCTTATTTTCAATTTCTTATATTTTCTCTACTATTTGAGAGATTTTCTTATTTTTATGATCAATTTTCTAATGAATTTTAAATTCACATTATCATATTAATAGTTTTAACTTCCAAGAGCTCTTGGCTATTTCAGTTTTAAGAAATCCTATTTTTGCTTTATATAGTCCATACCTCCTTTTATATGTCTCTGAGGATAAAGTTTTTTTTTTTATTTTCCTCTTTCATATTAAAGGATTTACTCAGAAATAAACTTGGCTGTCTGCTCCTAAGAGCTAGGCACTAAAGATGAATGCACTTGTGGATGCAGCATTAAGAATTAAACTTTGTGGCTCAGCACCCTTAATACAGTGGTTACTAGTGCTATCCACATACACCAAGACTGGCGGGTTTGAACCCAGCCCAGGCCAGCTAAAACAACTATGACAATTGCAGCAAAAAATAGCCAGGCATTGTGGTGGGTGCCTGTAGTCCCAGCTACTTGGGAGGCTGAGGCAAGAGAATCACTTAAGCCCAAGAATTTAAGGTTTCTGTGAGCTGTGACACCATGCCACTCTACCAAGGGGGACATAGTGAGACTCTGTCTCAAACAAACAAACAACAAACAAAAACAACTTATCCAGGAGTGGTAGTGTAGAACTGTAGTCCCAGCGACTTGAGAGGCTGAGGCAAGAGAATCACTGAAGCCCAAGAATTTGAGGTTGCTGTGAGCTGTGATGCCGCAACACTCTACCGAGGGGGACAGAGTGAGACTCCACATGATTTGGGCGCATTCTGTGGTACAACTCAAATTGCCTCTGGGTTTCCTACATGACTCACTCAGGATTAAATGTTATGTCCCTAAATCCTTCCCAGACAAAGAACAAAAGGCCTACCTGGCTCTGCCCAACAGTTCCACCAGAAAGACCCTACCCTGCCAAAACCTTCCAGCAATCTATGGAATCTTCCTCCCACTACGCCCAGTATAAAAACAAGACTCCAACCATCTTCACTGCAGCCGGCATCTTTGCCCAGGTGGGTTTCTGTCCCCTTCCATTAAACTTGTCTTGAACCTCTCCTGGTCTTGTATCTGGGTACACCACCGAACCCCCTTCATTAAACTTTCTAGAGCAAATTGAACTTGCCAACATCTAAAATTTTCCTCTTATAGTTTTCTCTCCCATTCTGGGGAGTTAATGCCTTAAGAAAATTCATTTACTGTCATGTAATGAGGATTTTAGGAGTATATTTTGCCTTTCATCATTCACTGGAAGTACCAACATTTTCCAAGACTGTTTATCAGGCAGTATTAAATTGTGGAAATGTATGTATTCAGTATACCAATAATGAAATTGGTACCTAAAAATCTTAAGTTAAATTTCGTGGTGCATAATCCCTTCAAACAGAACGTAAAAACAGCTCTTAGGCCTATGTGTACTTCAGCTTTCCCCCACTGAGCCTGACATAAAGCTAAGGATATGTTGGATAATGAAGGATGCGCTTACTGAATGTGTGAGTACATGGATGAGAATTACTTTATGATCACTGTGTAGGAAAGTAATAAGTACACATATAACTGTTTCTTTTTTTAGCATTGAACAGCACATTGTATTTTTCATGTACTTTTTGTGTCTCAAAGCACAAAAGCAGTGAAGATAGTAATTACAAGAGTGAAGGAGCTTCACTATCATTTCATCCGGGATTAATGTGCTGCATTGTGTTGGCATGTCCTTCTACATACAACAGTTCCTCAGTATTTCTTTGTCTTTTATGACTTTGATCGTTTTGAAGTGTAAAGGCCAACTTGGGTTGTAATGCCTTCCTCATGATTTGAGTCAG
The DNA here is from genome assembly GCA_963574655.1 of Perodicticus potto. Classification (NCBI taxonomy): domain Eukaryota; kingdom Metazoa; phylum Chordata; class Mammalia; order Primates; family Lorisidae; genus Perodicticus; species Perodicticus potto. Next base: position 8,211 of record CAUYRH010054697.1, read on the forward strand.
GTTATATGTTTATCTTTCACAGGATCACAAGAGAAGCGCCGTGTTCTCAGTGCATCACATGAGGTGACATATTTGTCCCCTTGCTGGTGACATTCACTTGACTAAGATCTCTATCCGTGTATCTATCCATATCACTGAGATAATGTCAGCAGAATCTCTTCCCTGTGAGGATAATTGATAAGTAATGTGTATTTATTAGCAATTAAGATTAGCTGACATTCTATTGTAAGGTAAAGCTTTCCTTTTCCCATATTTACATAATTATTGTATCAGTAGAGATTCTCATTTTATTCACTGTGACTATTTGTTTCTATTTTATTTACCATCATCAATTATTTTAATGCTCAAAGTCTTCCAGCTTGGCCAAGAGGAGACCCTTTAAGCTAGCCTGTGTCCTTTGACATCCTCCCATCATTCTTGAGCATGTTCTTATTTGGAGTCACAAGATATTCCGAGTTCATTTTGTATTTTCTCTGCTCTGGAATCAGCCACTTTCCCAAGAAGTCCTGGTTTCCTTCGTGGATAATTAAGAATTCAGAAACTACAGAGTCAGAGTACAGAAACTAAAATCTGGTGCTGAGTCCACTCCAAAGTGTCATTACTTTAGGCTCTGTCACAGGACAGAACTAGGACAGGCATGGACGTGGTTAGGTTTAGGGTTAGGGTTAGGGTTCAATATGTGTGCATACACACATAACACACATTGATGTTAGTTTCTGTATCTATTTACTCTCCGTTCATTCATCTCAATGAAAAACTATGCGTTCACACTGGAACGACTTCAATTTCAATCCAGCACTATAGGGTTTATTCTAGACTTCTTTCTTTCTGTTCTTGTAATCCTCTTTGCCCATAAACCTTTGCCCAGGTTTATGAAACCTGGCTGTCATTATCTGCAATACATTTATTTACCTGTTCAGTCCTCCTGTAGACAACTAATACCCCTATTATACTGGCCAAGTATCATCCTCGGCCTTGATATCAACAACCATGCGGGTCAGGATTGTATCAGAGAGAATATTTTATCTTTTTCATTGGTATTATAGAAGGAATCCTCTTTTATAAATTCTCCTGATGTTTGCTTATACATTTGAAGCCTATGGATTTCTTTGTATTAACTTTATATCTTATGACCTTATACAATTGTCTTATTGTTGAGTTAGTGGTTCTATTAATTCTCTTGAGTTTTTTGTTTGTTTGTTTGTTTTCAGGTAGACATCCTTGAAAACAGAATCTGCAAAGAGCATTTGTCTTTCCTCTTTATTTACAAATTTTAGACCTCAAATTTCCTTCTTTTTTAAAATATCATTGACCAATAAAATGTTAAATAATAACGGCAGTCGCAGGCATTGTCACATTCTATCTGACTTTAGTGGAAATGCCTCCGGTAATTTCCTATTAAGATCATGGCTTTGGGGGCTGAAATACTGGTTCTTTAAGCTTTAAATTTTTACTTTGAAATAATTTTAGAAATGTGGAAGAGTTACAAAGATAGTATAGAGAATTTTTGTATACCTTTCACTCAGTTTCCCTGAATATTAACGTCTTATGCAACCATGTTACATTGACAAAAACTCAGAAATTAACATTAGTTCTGTGTTTTTAAAATCGAGGTGAGCAAGTGTCCATTCATTTCTCTTCTTGAGTCTCTTTTTATAAAAATGGGGTGTCAATATTTAATTTTGTCAAATGTCTTTTTAGCACATACTCTGTTTTGTCTCCTTTTTTGTTTTTTTTAGCACATATTCTTTTTTTCCTCTTTTGATCAACTAATATGATGAATTAAGATAATAGATTTCCTACTATTGAACCATCCTTACATCTTAGAAGAAACCCACATAATTAAAAATATCATGTGCATGATCTTTAAAATTAACTATTAAATTCTGTTTGCTAATATTTACTTAGAATTTTTAACACTGATAAGTATTTGGGAGTTGTTTGTTTTTGTTTTGTTTTGTTTTGAGGCGGGTCTCACTCTGTTGCTTGGGTGAGAGTGCAGTGGTATCACCGTAGCTCACTATAACCCCAAACTCTTGGCCTCAAGCAATCCTTCTGTCTCAGCCTCCCAGATGGGGAAATTTATAAGTGTGAGCCACAATACCCTATCAACAGTGATAGTTTTAAATAAGATTGGTTTATGGTTTCTTTTTTAAAAGCAATCTTTGTCAGGTTTTGTTGTAAATGTTATTCTTAAAAGGAATTTGGAAACTTTCCTCCCGTGTTCTGGAATAATTTCAGTAGCATCAAGATAACCTGGTGTTTATGTCTGATAGAGGTCAATAAGACTTTGGACCTTCATGCCCTCTGGAGAGGGGAAGGGATTGGACAACACTTTCTTTCTTTTTTTTTTTTTTTTTGAGACAGAGCCTCAAGCTGTCGCCCTGGGTGGATTGCTGTGGCATCACAGCTCACCGCAACCTCCAACTTCTGGGCTCAAGTGATTCTCCTACCTCTGCCTCCCAAGTTGCTGGGACTACAGGTGCCCCCCACAACACCCAGCTATTTTTTGTTGCAGACATCATTGTTGTTTGGTGGGCCCAGGCTGGATTCGAACCCACCAGCTCAGGTGTATGTGGCTGGCGCCTTAGCTGCTTGAGCCACAGGCACTGAGCTGACAATACTTTCTACTTCTTTCAGAATTGTGGCTGGGCGAGGTGGTTCATGCCTGTAATCCCAGCACTCTGGGAGGCTAAGGCAGGCAGATCACCTCAGCTCATAAGTTAGAGACCAGCCAGAGCTAAAGCAAGACCTTGTTTCTAAAAATAGCTGGACATTGTGGTGGGGGCCTGTAGTTCCAGCTACTCGAGAGACTGAGACAAGAGAATTGCTTGAGCCCAAGAGTCTAAGGTTGCTGTGAGCTATTACGTCACAGCGTTCTACAGGGGGTACAGGGGGCAACAAAGTAAGACTCTGTCTTAAAAAAACAAAACAAAAAAAAACAGGTCTGTTTAGATTTTCTGTCTTCACTGGGACCAGTTTTGATAAATTATAGTTTCCTAGAAAATTGTGCTTTTCTTGATGTTCAAATTTATTTCTATAGTTATATAACGTTCCCTAAAATTAAAAACAAAATTTCCTCTGTTTTGATCATTATTCCAATTTTGTGTATGTGTGATTTTATTTCTTTTAAGTTAGCTAAGATTTGTTTTGGTTTTTATTCAACAAAATGTTTTATTTATTCATTTGCTTGTTCTATCTCTTTTAACTCATTTAAATGAGTTTTAATGAGTTAAAACTGTTGAATTCTTTTTAAAAATTTTCTCCCTTTTTTTGTTCTTTCCCTAACTTCCACCATATTTTTAACTTATTTGTTTTTATTCTTATTAGCACTTGAGACTGCAAATTTTATTCTACTTTATTTTTATCTCATGGGTTCTAATAAAAGTGTTTTCATTATTGGTACAGTTTTGATTAACATTTTCTTTTGACACACAGTTGGTTAAGAGTTTTTCAATTTCCAGATAAATGGGGCTTTTCCTTTCCTAGCTTTGTTACCCTTTCAATTTCACGTGTTCCTAGCATTCTTCAGTTCTGTCCTCTGTCTGTATATAATTCCCTTAATCTCAGGCAACATCTATCTTTTCACTACCTCCATGAGCAACACTAGTCATGACAGGTTGTTATCTTTTCCCTCTCCCTCCCTCCTCTTCCCCACCATAATTTTAGTCAGTAATATTATCTTTCATAATATTTGTCTGTGCACTTACTGTTTTTGTTTTTTTTATTAAATCATAGCTGTGTACATTAGTGCAATCATGGGGTACAATGTGCTGGCTTCATACACAATCTGAAACATTTTCATCCAACTGTTCGACATAACCTTCACGGGATTTCCTTGGCCATTGTATTCTGCATTTAGTAAGTTTCACCTGTACCCTTCTAAGATGCACCATAAGTGTGCACTTACTGTTAAATGTGCCTGAACCTCTGACTTGGTATGTCAGCTTTAAATAATGTCCTTAGACCCTCAGCTATTACTGTTGGAGCAGTGAGAGCCTTAGGTCACCTTCCACCAGGGGGTCTCTCAACAACCCCAGACTTCCTTTTTCTGCCTATTTCCTTCAAATGCTGCCTTGCTCTTTCTCCTTGCTGCCACAACTTTTTCTCTCTCCAAAGCAAACTGGGTTCAGGAGGTTTCTGTGCTTCTAGGATCCCTGCCCCCGCGCCAGGGTGACTCATGTCCCGGAGCTGAGTTTTGCTCCCATTTTTCTGAGCTCTGCTTGGCTGGATCCTTCTTAACAGTTTCTTAGTTTCTTCTTTCTCCACCGAATCTTACAAATAGCTGTTCGACCTCGGCCCTGTCCTCAAGAGTTTCCTCTCCAACTTTTGCACTTGCACTTCCCAGTGGGCACCTGTGGCCCGGGAATTGGAATTTTGCAGGTCTTTCAAGGATCTGTCCCTGCTGGATCTCTTGATAACCCACTACCCCTGACCGATCACCTATATCCCTGCGTTCATTCCTCTCTGCTCCGTCCAGTCTTAGGCATTGCCGTACACACATATATCTGGGGGTTTGTTTGCTCTCCTACTTTCACAGCTTATGGTGTTCACAGGGCTTATTCTCCCTTGTTGACCTTGTGACCTCTGTGGTTTCCAAAAGAGGACATGATATTTGAATCTAAGCTGTGGCCATGTGCGTTCTGGGAGTCAGTTCTGGATTTTAACACCTTTAGCAGTGGTTCCTCATGGAGCTCACTGACAGCCCATTAATGAGGTACTCATAGGTACCTTTTTCACTGGCCAGTCCAGCCCCTACAGAACTACAGGATTTCACAGATGGGGAAATTTCCAATTCCAGGAAGTTACGTTTACAAATTCCCATGAGCTCAGTCACCATGGAGAGGACCCTGCAGGTGTATCCTTGTAGTCTCCTTGAGAAGACCTGTTCTCCTAGACCTCACCCTTCTCAGGTATCCTCTCTTACTAGCTGTGGGAGGTGGGTGGATTGCCTGAGCTCAGGAGTTCAAGACCAGCCTGAGCAAGAGTGAGACTCCATCTCTACTAAACATAGAAAAACTAGCTGGTCACGGTGGTGGGTGCCTGTAGTCCCAGCTATTTGGGAGGCTGAGGCAAGAGGATTTCTTGTGTCCACGAGTTGGAGGAGAGTGAGACTCTGTCTCCAAAAAAAAAAAAAAAAAAACAGCTCAATTACAACTTGAATTTTACCTTAGAAAGGAAATCAATGTGACCTAAAAATCTTTACCCTCATACTAATTTGAAAAAGAAAAAAAAGAACAGTTCTGTTCTGTGGTCTTGCTCTGTGGGCCCTCATGGCAGACCTCACCACTCTTGGCCCACATCCTGGGAGGAGATGCCCATTCTCTCCAAGGCTGCAGTCTGCTGCCCTGGGTACTACACCTCATCTCTTCTGCAAGTTCTTCAACTTTATTATTTTTGTCTCCTTTGATTTAGTCCACAAATACTAGATCCTAAAAATAAACTAAACCAAACCAAAACTCTGCCATCATTTCTGTGTCTCTTACATCCCTTTATAGTTTTTCTCCCTCTCTCCTTAGCAGCCAATGTCCAACTGCTGCCTGGAGCCCTGCTGTTCCCTCTCCCGGCTATTGTACCACTCACTGAACTGCTGTTGCTAAAAAGTTGGGCCAGGCAGTGGCTCACCCCTGTAATCCCAGCACTCTGGGAGGCCAAGGCGGGAGGATTGCTTGAGGTCATGAATTCCAGACCAACCTGAGAAACAGTGAGACCCCTGTTTCTACTAAAAATAGAAACATTAGCCAGGCCTGGCAGAGGGCCCCAGCTGCTCAGGAGGACGAGGCATTGCTTCAACCCAGGAATTTGAGGTCGCTGTGGGCTATGACGCCACTCTACTCAAGCCAAAGTGACAGAGGGAGACTCTGTCTCCAAACAAAACGAAAAAGTCGAAGTTGTCCTAACAATAAGATTCAATCACAATCACCTTCTTTAGCTCCTACCTCCGGTACCTATTGTTTCAAAGTCTAGATTGGCCATCTGATTTTCTTTACTGCTCTCCCAGTCCAAATGTTAAATTCCACTCTTCCTCAGGGTTATCATTTTCTCCTCCCATCATATAATCTTTCTTTAGTCATCTACTTCTGAGTCCAAACACCAGGCAAATGAAACTCAGTTTAAAAGTATCTTAGCAAAATTGTTCTATTTATGGTAATGCACAAGTTTAAAATATGTCATTTAAGATGTTATTCCGTTGAAACAAGTTTACTTCAGTTTGTCAATTTTATATATGAAGGTCATTACAAAGAAGAAATTCTATCGGGGCAGGAATGGGGCAAAGTAATTTTTTTTTTTTTTTTTTTTTTTTGGTAGAGACAGAGCCTCACTTTATCGCCCTGGGTAGAGTGCCGTGACGTCACACAACTCACAGCAACCTCCAACTCTTGGGTTTAGGTGATCCTCTTGCCTCAGCCTCCCAAGTAGCTGGGACCACCGGCGCCCACCACAATGTCCGGCTATTTTTTTTTGTGGTTGTTGCAGTTTGGCTGGGGCCAGGTTTGAACCCACCACCCTCAGTATATGGGCCCAGCACCTTACTCACTGAGCCACAGGCGCTGCCTGGGAAAAGTAATTTTTTTAAAAAGTATATTGATTTGGTAAGGGAGCAAGTACATGGTCACTCGTTTGCTAGCCAGGCATGGAGGTGGGCATCTGAGGTCCCAGCTGCTCAGGAGTCTGAAGGAGGGTGGAAATCATTTGAGCTCAGGAATTTGAGGCGGCAGTGAGCTATGATCAGGCCACTGCACTTCAGACTTAGTAACAGAACACGACCCTGCTTCTAAAAAATAAATTAAAAAGAAATAGTTTGTGTCTAGGTGCTCAGTACGGGATATGTGAATTTACATAATATTTTAGCAATTCTGCAATGCAGTTGTTTCAGACAAAGTGGTTTCATCACTAACTTGGAATAAATGCACTACCATGTAACTGTTAAGATGTTAGCGGTGCTTAGTGATTCTATATTATAAGCAGCTGAGAGATCAGGCGGGGAAAAAAGTAAAATAGGCTGAATCTGGGACAGTTGGGAATTGAGATAGGAAATTAATCAGGGCACAGCTGTCGTGTTACAAGTTTGCACACTGGCCACAGAAAGCCAAGCATATAAGTACATAAAAGTAACGTTGGTTACTAACACTGAGACAACTACAGGTACCAGGTTGGTAGCTTTGCCACTTGTCTTAGAAAAAGCATTTTCAGACTAAAAGTTTTTCTACTAACTTTATTTTCTAAAAATCTATCCTAGGAATATGTTTTCTTCTACACGTCCGCTTTAAAAACAAATCCAAACAAAGACGGAAGCTTATCTTGGTACCAGGTTTGCAGTCAGTCCCACTCAGCTTTTAAAGAGTTAAGATCCACCAAGAGAAGGTCTGCACTTGGCCTCTGAGCAGCGCAGGGCCTCCAGCAGCGCTGAGTGAGGTCAGCAAGTCGTTGCCCAGGCAGAGAGTCGGTGAAGACAGCGGCAGAGAGAGACGGGCGAAGGTTGTAGGCCACCACGGCGTAGAGCACATACTGCCTCTCCCCGGAGTAAGGCACCTGCTTGGTAGTCATTTGCCAGAGGGTGATGGCGAAAGAATAGACGTCTGCCCTGGGCGTTATGGCCTCGCCCTTCAGGAGCTCCGGGGCTCGGTGGGTGTATGTGCCCCCTGGGTGGTACGGGGGAATCTGGAAGCACAGCCCGTCTTCCAACTTCTCTGAGCAACCAAAGTCGCTAATTTTACAGACATCCTGTTCACTGATCAAAATGTTCGCGGGCTTCAGGTCCAAGTGCACGATGCTTTGGGAATGAAGGAAGAGCAGGCCTTTCACAATATCTACGGCATACTTCAGGCACTTTGCTAAACTCAACTGTTCTCCAGCGCAGCGGTGAGGCTCTCCAGCCTCAGGGTAGCTGAGGGCACCGTAGATGACTTGGTGTAAAGTGACATGGCCACCAAACTCCATGATTATGGTGCCCAGGCTGTTAGAGCCGGCCGGCGTGCGCGTGCTGGCGGCCACAACCCGCACTATGTTGTCGTGGCGCAGCCTGGCGACATTGAGCTCAGCCCAGAAACTCCGCTGGGATGCTAGTCGGTTCTTGCTGCACCTGTTCACTTGCTTTATGGCCACAGGGACACCGTGGTAAGTCGCCTTGTACACCGAGCCAAACCCTCCGGCTCCCAACCTCTGCAGCAAGCACACCTGCTCCCAGTCAATGGAGCACCAGGCCAGCCTGCGCGGCAAACGCGGGGCGCGAGGCGGAGTGACCCCCAGCAGGGGCTTCCCTGCCCTCCCCGGGAGCTCGGCGGGGCTGCTGCAGGGCCGCGAGTCCACGGATGGGGACACCTCTCCCGGGAGGTAGGGCCGCAGGGGGAGGGGCGAGGGCATGGCGCTGGCCACATGGACCTCAGGCTGATGGGGGATGAAAGGAGGAAAAACCGCGGGAACTTGGGAGCATAGCAGACGCCTGCTTCACCCGACTCCAGCCTTTTCTCCTCTTTTTTCATTTTCTCCAAATGAGCTACATCTGTGCTGTCACTCAGCAGGGGCTTTTATTGTATGGGAGGGGGGATCAGAATGAAGCACAACAATCCCTTTCAGACGAAAGCATTTCCTCTCCACACTTAAAGTGAATTGTTATAAAAACAAGCTCTCACCAGACTAACAACACTGAGCTACCACCCTCCACCTTTTGCTATTACCTTAATTATAGTAAAATTGGCTTTTTAAAAGTCTCATGGCTGAACGTTATCAGTGCTTAGAGTAGGAAGACCACAAAGTACAATGGGATTGTTTCACACTTTCCGGGCTATAATGATTGTTAGTGTTATTCTCCAGCTGCATTAAATCACTTCCAGCAGTTATGGGCTGAAAGGGTCGGAAATGCAAACAGCAGATCTTTGTTTAACCGCTTACAGTGAAAATTAGGTGCAATATTTCACGGCTAAAAAAATTGCAACCTGAAAGTAATCAATTCAAGTGGCATTACTGATACAGGTCAAAACATCTCAAGTTCATCAGGGGAAAGGCGAAATCTCTGACACTTTAAGTCAGCTTATATAGCAAATTAACAAGATTTCTTAGCAACATACTGACTTCCTCACAATCTTTCCCTTCCAAGGCAATTCGCAATTTGGCCCACGGGGTAAGTTCACTTGCAAATGAGTAGCAGAAGTTTTGAATCAGAGTTGGGGGATGAAAAAAGAACAAGATACCCTCATATTAATTTAAAACAAACAAACAAAAAAAGATTATATCCTTAGCAAAGAAAAAATGATGTTATAAACTCAAAAGGAAAAAGAAAGAAGAACAAAATAATTCACTGCCATACTCAGAGCTTGAAATAATAATATAAACATATAAGATCAGATAAATACCTTGTGAGAGGTATCAACCCTTTGTCATATTTGGTGTCATTGTTTTCTTATGTTATTGTTTGTCTTGTGACTTTGGTTATATCCTCTTTTTGTAATTTGCAAAGTTTAAGTTACTAATGAACCATCACCTATCAAAAAAAGAAATAATAGTATAAAATAAAAACAAAATAATTAAAAAAACTCTAAAGTTCACTTCTAGAGTACATAGGTGATGGAAAATTCTAAAAAATTCTAAACAAAATTCTAATCTAAAGTTCCCTTCTAGAGCACATAGGTGATGGAAAAAACACATTTTTATGATAGTTGTATGCTTCTGAAGTATATTGGCTCTGAAAAGATAAATTAATAAACATGAGCTATTTACATAAGCAATTTGAAGTCTGAATCCCTAGAACTGGATTTCTATTCTATACTATCTTATGTATGTTTAACCTGTTTGAGCCCCGATCTTTTCATGCAAGAAACTAGGCTAATAATTATCAAAATATTATTTTGGAATAAAATTGGGCGAGTCCTGTGCAGATCAACAATCTTTAAAAGTGTAAAATGTGAAATATTTTAATTTTTTGAAATCCTGTCGCCCAGGCTAAAGTGCAATGACATCATCATAGCTCACTGCAACCTCAACCACCTGGGCTCAAGGGCTCCTCCTACCTCAGCCTCCTGAGTAGCTGGGACTAGAGGTGCTGGCCACCATGCCTGTTTTTTTTGTTTTTTTTTCCTGTGTGGTATGGGGTGAGACATGCTATCTCACTATGTTGATTAAGCAGGTCTGAAACTCTTGGTCTCCAGTGATCCTCTCACCTAGGCCTCCCAAAGTACTGGGATTACAAGCAAGAGTCATCTCTCCCAGCCAACTGTGGAATAATTTAGCAGAAATGCAGTTGTGTGTAATTATAGTAAATCCTGAATATAAAAGGATGACAATGAATAAAGAAAAATAAAGTAATACAATTATATGCTATAAAAAAATCTACATTGCAAAATTTATGAATAGCCATCATATATTTGGAACTAATTATAATTCAGGGTGAATTTTAAATAGTAAATTGCACACAAATTTTAGACACCCTCTATATTATTAGGAGTGCTGTGAATATTAGCAGAATAAGAGCAAGAGAGTGCCTTAACCCCCTTACATATAATTAGACATGATAGAAGATAATGTGATTTGTTGCTTAATCTTTATTTTCAAGATAATCACATAAACAATTCATTTTCAAAGTTGATTTTACTATTTACATAAAACAAAGTATTAATAAAAACGTGGTGCTCTGTGTATTCAAAGTCCAAGTTCTTCAGATTCGTCATCTGCTAACCTGCCCAATAATATTTGAGTGACCATTTTACAAGTGCCTTTGTTTCCTTTTATAGGCATCTTAAAATAGTTCTCTTACTCAGCAAACTGCAGTTACCCTGAAAGCAGGCTCTATCTCCCTATTTATTTTTTGTCCCTGTGAGTAGCACAGTACCTAGCACATACGTTCTTATATTCCTTAATTTAATTTTTAATCCTGATTTCATTACCACACACATATGCATTATATAATATTTTGTATTTCAGAAAGGGTGAAGCCTAAACACGGTGATTACAGACTAACAACTCTGGGGACCAGACGGCCTGGGTTTCTTTTCATCCCAGTGTTACCTCACCTGTAAAATGAGGAAAACCTGTCCACCTAAGGATTTTTGTGAAGATTAACAGTTTCCAATACTTAGATGAGGCCCTGATTTATAGTAGGTAACCCCTAAATGCTAATTATTATTTACAAAACTCATTAAAAAGTGTATGGGTTTTTAGTAACAGGAAACAGATTTGTTAGATAGTATTGGTTTAAATGTATCATACCAAGACTGAAATTTAAATAACTTAGGTTTATTTCTGCTCTTAAATTTTGAGGTTAAAGATACAAAAGCTTGTTGCATTACTGGTTCAGAATATACTTGGGAGGGCTATCACTAATCTGATTAAATACAGTGAGTTTAAGCCTTCTTAAACAAAGGTAAGTAGCAAAATTTGCTGATAACAAGGCAGGCATTACCTGCAATCATAACTAAAACAAAGGGGAGAAAGCAGAGCCTGCGTGTGAGACCGTGTGCACCTCCAGGGGAGCAAAAAACACTTAGGTTCTTGCCCTAAGGCTTTTACAATTTTCTGCCTTCATGGGTAGCATGACTTTTAAGATACTTCGGTATAAGGCAAACAGCGCATTTATCTTAAAACGTGGAAACAGACACCAAAAGTAACCGGCTCATTTCATTGGATTTTGATTAAAGAGACCGCGAGTTGCTGATTGCGGGAGAGCCCCGCGGGCCAGCGTGGGGCCTTCCCAGCGCGCGCGGGCGGGAGCTGCTCCGGCGCCCTCCCTGGCGGCGTTGGGGCTGAGGAGGTGGTTGGTCCCTCTCGATCCCCGAGGCTCCGGGAGACCAGGGCCGCCGCCTCCCCTGCGCTGCGCTGCGCTCCCCGCGGCCTCGCGGGCGCGGAAGTGCGTGCGTTCCTCGGCGCAGACCCGCCGGTCGGGGCCCCCTGTGCCGGGAAGCACGTGGGCGAGGCCGTCATCCACCCCGAGGACCAGCAAAGGTGTGTCCTGCTTGCCCTTCTGCGTACACAATAACGTTTCACTTCAGTTCGGAGCCGTCACGTAATCCCTGGGAGGACATTTCTAAAAGGCCACGGAACTCCACCCGCGTACCGACAGCGCACACAGCTGGGCCGATGACGGCCGCGGCGGGGGCGCCGGCCGCCTGTGCGCATGCGCGCCGAGGGCCGCCGCGCTCGCCTCCGGACCCCGCGGCGCCCGCAGCTCAGCCTGCAGCCGCCGGGAGCTGGAAGGCCGGGGAGTCCGAGAGCTGGAGCGGTGGGAAGGTGGTGTCACTGCTCACGACTGATTAAGGTCGCACTAAAAAGATGTAGGTGAATACACACGCTTTCTTAAACATTCCTATGAAAGGTTATAGAGTCAAATTTGAAAAACCATGTAATATATATGTATTTTTCCTTAAGTGGGTTTTTACTATTTTGATTGAAATTTGAATTTTATACCTAGCCATATAACACAGAGTTAAGTCCATGGCAGTAGAGTACATATAGAGTCACTTTAGTTTTTACACCGTCAACATAGCATGATTGGGGCAGATTCACATTGGGGCCTGGAGCACTTCCGGGCGTGGCCCTGTTTCTGCTGCCAATTCACAGAGGTTAATTGCTTCTATAAGGCCTGATCACTTGGATTTTGTATTTTGGTTCTTAAGATACATATATGTAATTCGAATAAATAAATATTTTGATTTTTCTTTCTTTTCTTTTTTTTTTTTTTTTTTTTTTGAGACAGAGTCTCATTATATCCCCCGCGGTAGAGTGTCGTGGTGTCACAGCTCACAGCAACCTCCAACTCTTGGGCTTAAGCGATTCTCTTGCCTCAGCTTCCCAAGTAGCTGTTCTATTGGCATCCTCCCCTAAACCATAAAATGCTTTCTAACTACTATGTAATTAGTATTTACTAAGTTTTGTATTATTCACTGATAAAGTATATGAGTCAAAATAATATGTTTGAGAAAAGGATTCAAAAATAATATAATCTATTCAATTCACCCTCTTTATTCAAATATATTCAGATCTTTCTCCTGTATATCATGATGGACTCAGATTCAATGTGATTTATTTAAGTAATTAATTTATTTCTTTTTTGAGACAGAGTCTCACTATGTCACCCCCGGTAGAGTGACAGCTTACAGCTCACTCTTGGACTTAAGCGATTCTCTTGCTTCAGCCTCCCAAGTAGCTGAGACTACGCCCGCCACAACACCCAGCTATTTTTTTATCATTGCCAGGGTTGTTTGGCAGGCCCGGGCTGGGTTCGAACCGCCAGCCTCTGTGTTTATAGCCAGCACCCTAGCCGCGGAGCCAGATTCAATGTGTTTTAATCAACTGCACTAATAATTATATTTTATTGCTCAAATTGGCATACTTTGGCCAGTGAGAGCTCTTGTTATGTTCTTTTGACACAGTCCCGTTTATCTGAATAATTTCTTATCTCCTGGCATAGCAAGTTGCCCCAGCCTTGTCATGGCACCAGGGTATGATGCACTAACTTTATGAATTAGATTCATTCTCTTAAGCCCTTGTCAGCTCATCTTAGCTGACAGAATTGGAAAACATACTTGGAAAAAATGTGTTCCTTGTCTGGTGCAGTGGCTCACACCTAAAATTCCAGCACTTTGAGAGGCTGAGGTGGTAGGATCACTTGAGGTCAAGAGTTGGGGACCACCCTGGGCAACACAGACTTTATCTCCACAAAAAAATTAAAAATTAGCCAGTGTGATGGTATGCCCAGCTACTCAGCAGCCAGGAGTATCACTTGAGCCCAGGAGTTGGAGACTACAATGAGCTATGATCACACCACTGCACTCTAGCCGGGGTGACAGAGATAGACCCTGTCTTTAAAAAAACAAACAGAAAAAGGGTATCGGTTCCTTTTCACACACACACATGCATGTGCAGGCATGTTCATTTATATTTATTTATTTATTTATTTATTTATTTATTTATTTATTTATTTATTTATTTATGGTGATAGGGTCTCACTCTGTCACACCAGCTAGAGTGCTGTGTTATCGTAACTTACTGTAGCCTGGAACTCCTGGGCTCAAGCAATCCTCCTGTCTCAGTCTCCTGAGTAACTGGAAGTACTTGGCTAATTTAAATTTAGGGTCTCACTATGTTGCTGAGGCTAGTCTCAAACTCCTGACCTCAAGTAATATTGTCTTGGCCTCCCAAAGTGCTAGGATTAAAGGTATGAACCATGACAGCCAGCTTCCTATTGATATTTTTAATTTGTTTCTGACACCATGATTCTCAAAGCATTTTGATTTTATTATTTCCCTCTCCTTTCCTTATACTTAAAATCTTGATGCCAAACTAAATTAATCTAATTACTTGTTATCTGATAAAATTATTAGGTAAAGTTTAACATTGTTTATAGTTATTTTTATCCTTAAACTGTATGCCACTAAGAGTGTGTGATCAAATTTTTTTCTTATAGAGTCATCACTCATCATGACTCATTCTGTGAGGCTTTGTATTACATAAATCATGTATGATTACGTTTTCAATCCTAGGAGGTTATCAGTGTAACTAGCTGGCAGTTCTCTTAGAAGGTGGTAGTTCTCAGACAAAATGTTTTTCTTTTATGATAATCAAACTCTTGATGGTAGAAAACTATTATCAAAATCTACCCTCTAAGATGATGGTGAAGAGAAGATCAAGCTATTGAATTTCCTCAGTTTTATATAAAGATTTCATTTTGCCATCATCTGATTCATATTTCATAACCAAATACAATATTATCTGCATAAGATATGTACAAGTTCTGGATGTGTACCCCAATTCTGGCCCTAGTATTTAATTTTTGGTAATACTAGAATATACATAGTTTAATGTATTTCATTAAAATATAGTTTAGTAAATATTAAATGGTATCAAAGCTTTTACAATATATTATTCTCTCTTTTTGAGTTTCCTTTTATATTATATAGCATTTTCCTACTGACTTAAGTTTTTCTTTTTATTTTGTGAGACAGGATCTCACTCTGTCACCCAAGGTAGAGTTGCTCACAGCAACCTCAAACTATTGGGCTCAAGTGATTCTCTTGTCTTAGCCTCCCCAGTAGCTGGGACTACAGGTGTCCGTCACAACATCCAGCTAGTTTTTCTATCTTTAGTAGACACAGTCTCACTTTTGCTCAAGCTGGTGTTGAACTCCTGAGTTCAAGCAATCCATCCACTGACCCATCAGTCTTGGACTCCCACAGTGCTAGGATTACAAGAGTGAGCCATTGCCCCTGGCCTGACCAAATGATTCTCAAAACTGTTTATAAGATAATGATAATGATAATAATGATAATAATAATCCAGTTCCGAAATCTTTAATTTCTCTCTCCTTCAATGCCTATTTGACTAAGATTTTTTTTTTTAAATACAAATAATTCTTTTCTGACTTAGTTTTCTGTAGTCTAGATTTATTTGAGGAGAGATTTATTTCATTTTTCGTCTATTCTAAAATACTCAAATATTCTGCCTTTAATAGCTGAAGAATATTCTAATTATTTTTGGGGTGTGCCTTCTTAGTGGCTTAAAGATTTCGGTGCAAAGGCTTTGAGGTTTAATTTTATGAGAGATTAAGAGGCACTTTATATCTAAGCTCCTGGCATCTTTGGAAGCAGAACATCAGGAAACTTGGTGGAACTCCACACAAGGTATTTTAGGTGACTCTAGGGGCAGAGGACCGAGGAGTGCAGTGATCAGGTCTTCAGCTCTTGCTGAGATGGGAAGCTGGGATACAGTCCTAAGGGGTCATTTTTGGACAAGAAATGGAGAGAGAACCTTCTGAGGGTTTCTCTCTGATACTCTCTCAACATCTTTAATGAGCTTTTGGCCACGTTGTGGGCAACTTGTGTCTTTTCACATACACCATGAATCAATCTGGCTGGTGTGGTGATTTTCCTGGTTCTCCTTGAGATGTTGCAGGATATCATAGTTACAGGATCTATAAAGGAAACTAAATTAAAATTTGGGGTCATCCCTAGATTTCCTACTGAAAATGTCACAGCACAACATATAAATGGTCCAGCACAAATTGAGAAAGGCTAGAAATGCCTTCTTTGTATTTAGACTTGGTGATGCCCGTGGTTAGTCAATCAAATATAGGGAGGAACGCAGGATATTGAACCCTTTCTTAGCTGTTACAGGTAATTTATAAGGGGAGGGCATGTGAAACTGAGGCTAGACCAAAAGATTTCATTCATGATTCCTATCTGAAATGAGAGGTTTCTGAAATAAATAAAGTGGAGTGTAAACATGGCAGCCCAGGCACAGAGGGCAGGTGTGCAGGAAGACAGCTTCCTGAGGACAGGTTCCCTGCTGCTCTGAATTCTTGCGGAAATTCTGTGCCAAATTCTTATGGAAATAAAGATCAGGGTGTCAAAATTCCAATTCAGACTGTCACGTACTACTGATCTGTACACAGAAAGAAGAAATAGAGAAGCATACACCACCAGAGGCTCCACTCCTAGGCTTTTTAGAATCAAATTTTGTTTGCTTTCTTAATTGTGTGTGTGTGTGAAAATATAGTGGACTTAATTTAACCACTTTAGCAACCCATTTACTGGACATCCCAGAACAATTTGCTCTGTGTGCGAGAGACCCCTGGGAAGCAGGAATGTGTGTGGGGAGGGACACCAGAGTTATGGGGGAACAGGTGCTTCTGAGAGGGATGAATTCCATCAAACACTATCCTTAAGCCTCCGCCTGGGATATCAGTGAACACCTAGTAGATACTTTCATCTTATTCACAGAAATATTTGAATTAGGCTTTTGTAATTATTAGAACATGATAATAAATTTTCGCTGTGGAATGACCAGCTACAGCCTGATTTGGACTTTATATATCCCAATTGTCATTGACAGCACTTCTTTTTCAAAAAATGTGATTTATCAAAAAAGAACAAGTGGTCCCTTCACAATTGAATATAATCCCCTTTGACCTCGCTCTTGACTATTGACAATGTACGATTATATAACCAGTTGTTACTAACTTGAGTTCATGTTGATCCCCACATTCAGCCCAACCAAAGCAGTTGGGGAGGGGGTTACACAATAATTTGTCCTAGACAGCCCCAGAGGAGAGAGCAGACATTTTGTAACTTGTGTCATTTTTCCACCAACAGGAATAATTTTGAGCTAGAACATTAGTAACATTGATGATCCGTGAGAGGTAGGATTGTGACTCCAGCTTTGAATAGCAGCGAGCGACAGAAGCAGCAGGACCAGGGAAACATACTAGAAGAAAAGAAATTGTAGTAAGTCAGTACTTTCGAAAGACTCTGGGTTTTAGGTTGTATGGTCTCTTGTTCAGTTCTGTTTCCTATGCTTTTATTCATTTATTTTTGGAGACAGGGTCTTGCTCTGCCCTCCCAGCTAGAGTGCCATTGTGTCATCATAGCTCCAGTGATCCTCCTGCCTCAGCCTCCCTGTTAGCTTGGATTACAGGAGTGCACTACCAGCCCCAACTGATTTTGAAATTTTTTATAGAGATGGGGTCTTGCTCTTGCTCAGGCTGGTCTTAAATTCAAGGCTTCATCAATCCTCCTGCCTTGGCCTCCTGAAGGGCTAGCATTACAGGTATTAGCCACGGGCCTGGCCTGTTTCCTGTGCTTTTAATTTATACTTTTTATTGTGTGTGTAACTAACCTATATTTGTCCTCCATGTTTGCACCCTCCTTAACCAATATATTATCAATGTAAAGGGTAATTATAATATTTGAATCTAGTTTAAGCCATCAGTTTAATTTCCTTTGTAATACATTATGACACAAAGCTGAGGAGTGTACACATTAAATTGTTGTTAATTGTCAGTGTTAACAAGGGGAGAGAAGATTATATTGGCCCAATTTATAAGAGCTTACAAAATTTGGTGGGATGTACATGTATGACAATCCTTTAATATAGAAACAAAATTAGGCATAGCACTGACACAGTAGGAAGAACCTCATTCGATTTACTGTAATCTACAGTTATTAGTTAGGACTCTAATGGCCCAAGAAGGAGTAGAAACCAACTTAATCAAACTTCAAGCAAATAGAATTTTTTAGAAAGATGTTGTAGAATCACAAACTCAATAATAATCAGAAGAACTATGTTCCAAAGTGGGCAAGAACCAAAATGCGCCTAGAGAGCTAGGACACAGAAGCCACTGTAACAGTCCCCATGGAAAGGTACGGGCAGAATACTGAAAGGTCCAAATGTAGGGACCCACCCAAATAGAACTGTCCCACCCCAGTGAGTGAGGAAGGAATGAATGCCCCAATCCCTATCCCTCCTCCACTTTTATATCCTGCCCTGCCTTAACCCACATGCTCACTTCTTTTTGGAACTCAGCCCACTTGCACCCAGGTGAATAAAGACCATGTTGCCCACACAGAACCTGGACTCTGCTTCCTTTCATTCATGTCTGGGAATAACCTCTCATTTTGGTCCTTAACCTCTCATTTTGGTGCTAAGAACCCAAACAGGGAGAAGCCCCCTTGGGGGGCCAGGATACACACCATCAAACCCACTCCCAACTAGACGGACTCTTGTTCTGATGAGATGAAGGGAAACGGGGATACACCCCCACCCCCTCAGAATTCACCCATTTAACAGTGAGATGAGCATTTGTCTATAACCGTTTTTTGAACCTTTTTAACTACATTCCAACTGCTTTCTCCCTGTTCCTTCATTTCTAGGGCTTTTAAGAATTCATATAGAACACCCCTCTGAGCCTTTTTAACTTCTCTTCCCTTTCTCCATTCTGGGCCTAAACTCCAGTAGTCCGTATCCACTAACTCTGGGGCTGATCACAGACTAACCCCAGCGAGTCAGATTAGCCCGTCCAGTGCCTCTTGTGTACGGACGCCCTGCCGTGGGCCTGGACCAATCTTTTCTGGCTGGTTAAAGGTCCAACAGGGACACCTGGTAAACTTTCTGACCCCAGCCTCGGCCACTTCCTTCCCCTTCTCCTTCCTAAGTTCCTTTTTCATCCTTGTTTTAACTTCATT
This sequence comes from Perodicticus potto, assembly GCA_963574655.1. Taxonomy (NCBI): domain Eukaryota; kingdom Metazoa; phylum Chordata; class Mammalia; order Primates; family Lorisidae; genus Perodicticus; species Perodicticus potto. The sequence goes on from CAUYRH010054697.1 coordinate 27,158, forward strand.
TATTTTTTACCTCAGGTTTTCCAATATGGGGACCGCTCAGTCACAGATTCCCCCTTCTTCACCTTTAAGCTTCTTCTTCCCTCAGCCTCTACACCAGCGGTTCTCAACCTGTGGGTCACGATCAATGAAAATACATCCTGCATATCAGATATTTACATTATGATTCATAACAGTAGCAAAATTACAATTATGAAGTAGCAACGAAAATACTTTTATGGTTGGGGTCACCACAACATGAAGAAGTGTATTAAAGGGTTGCCGCTTTAGGAAGGTTGTGAGCCACTGCTCTACACCTTTATCCTGACATTAAACCTAAACACCTTATCTTTTTTTGTAATACTGCTTGGCCTATGTATAAACTAGACAATAGCTCACAGTGGCCTGAAAATGGCACCTTTGACCTTTCAATCTTCACTGACCTCAACGATTACTGTTGGAGATTGGGCCAATGGTCAGAAATCCCCTACATCCAAGTCTTCCTCCTCCTCCAAACATTCCTTCTTTGTGTTTGCCTTGTGAACCCTCTCACATTTTCCTTGCACAGGCCAAACCAACCCTCCCTAAACTGCCTGATTCTCCATTTTCCTTTGACCCCAGAAAAGAACCCTTCCTCTTCTACCCTTCTACAACCCCCCTCCCTCAACTGCCTCCCTACCTGCAGAATTCCACCCCATTCCCCCTCTCTCCACTGCTCCCTCCCGCCTTCTGCTGCAAGTGGACTAGAAAGAGAAGATGGCAGACCCAACTTTCCCACCTTATACTAGATCTGGCCATACCTTTGGGCCTTCCACTTCTGGACCCCCACAACCTCTATACACCCTCTGAAAGGTTGTAGTAATGGAAGATATTGTCAGGGTTCATGTCTCCTTTTCTGTCTCAGATCTGTCCCACATAAGTCCGAAACTAGGTTTGTTCTTCACAGTTCCTACAAAATACTCTCAAGAATTTGGATATCTAACCAAATCATACGATCTGACCTGGCATGATGTCATCCTCACCTCCACCCTAACTTCAGAGGAGAGGGAGCAGGTCTGCACCCAGGCCCAGGTTTACAACGAACATCTACGGAGGACAGACCAAACCCTGCCAGAGGGCATAGGGCCGTCCCCTGGGAGGACCCCAATTGGAAATATCAAACTGACACTCCAGGAGTCTGTCTCTGTAACTACATGGTCCAGTGTCTCTTAGAAGGACTGAAAAAAGCAGCACATAAGGCCGTGAATTATGGCAAACTAAAACAAATAACTCAGAAATGGGATGAAAATTTTAGCCAAGTTTTTAGCCCATCTTAATGAAGCATTCTACCCCTATACCACCCTATCCCTGGAGGGCAATGAAGGCAGGTTCATTTCAACCTGCATTTTATCTCCTAGTCTGCACCTGATACCTGGGAAAAAAATCCCCTCAGGGCTCTCAGACCTCCCAACAAGATCTCATTGACCTGGCCTTCAAGGTCTTCAATAACCAAGAAGAGGCCTCTAAGCAGCAGCGCCCTTCAGAGCTCCAATTAGTGTGTTCTGCCACTAGACAAACCCCAGCTACTTCTCAAAATTCTTCTGGACAGTCTGGGAAAAGAAAACCCTTCCCAAGACCATTCTTCAAGTGTGGTATAACTGACCACTGGGCCAAGGAATGCCCAAATCCAGCCCCCACCCCCCAAAACCATGTCTAGCCTGTAGAGGTCCTCAGTGGAAGTCTGACTGCCCAAGTCCTTCTGAGGAGCCAGTTCACAGTCACTCCCAGGACCTGACTGAATTCCCAGACCTCTTGGGCTTGGCCAGTGAAGAGTGGGGGTTCCCAGAGAGTCAGCAGGCCCCTTGGATGATCTCCAGGACTGAACTCTGGGTATCTTTGCTAGTGGAGGGTAACCTAATCTCTTTTCTGATTGATACTAGGGCCACATATTCCACCTTGCCCTGCTATAACAAACTGAGATCTTGGTTGTGGGTATTTTTTTTTTTTTTTTTTTGAGACAGAGCCTCAAGCTGTCACCCTGGATAGAGTGCCATGGCATCACAGCTCACAGAAACCTCCAATTACTGGGTTCAAGTGAGTCTCCTGCCTCCACCTCCCAAGTAGCTGGGACTACAGGTGCCCGCCACCACGCCCGGCCTTTTGTTTTGGTTGCAGCCATCATTGTTGTTTGGCGGGCCCGGGCTGGATTCGAACCCGCCAGCTCAGGTGTATGTGGCTGGCACCTTAGCCCGCTGAGCCACAGGCGCCGAGCCTTGGTTGTGGGTATTGATGGCAATTTGCTATGCCCTCATGCTACTCCATTCTTGTGGTGTTCATTTTCCAGACACTCTTTTTCACATTCATTTCTTATTATTCCTTCATGAAGCATTCCCCTGCTAGGCACAGATATCTACTCAAGATTATAAGCAACCCTGACTATTTCCGTTGGCTCCCACCTTTCACTACCCAGCTTGCTCCTCCTTAACTCCTTCACTACAGCCCTTCCATTTTCTCAATCTGACCCTCCTAGGTCCCATAGGTCCCTCAAAGGAAAAGAGTTATGGGATAACTCTCTTCCTTCTGTAGCCTCCCATCATTCATGAATTTGCATTGTCCTCCTACCCTAACATTCATATTCTCCCCTTAAACAATACACAATCCCCATGGCAGCCCTCAGGGGTGTTAAACCACTCATCCTCAAACTCCTGTTGGCTGGTATTCTCATACCTACTAACTTACCCTACAACTCTCCCATCCTTCCTGTAAGAAAACCCAGATGGTTCATATCCGTTAGTGCAAGACTTACGGGCCATCAATGAAATTCTTCAGCCTATTCACCCTGTAGTCCCTAATCCCTGTACCCTCCATTCCTTCCAGTACCTCCCACTACACAGTTTTAGATATCAAAGATGCCTTTTTTACCATCTCCATCCATGAGCTCTCCCAACCCCTCTTTGCCTTCCCCTGGACAGACCCTGATTCCTCCACTAGCCAACAACTCACTTGGACAGTTCTCCCATAAGGATTTAGAGACAGTCCTCATTACTTTGGTCAGGCACATCAGGCCAACCTCCAGCAGTTAACATTACCAAGAAATTCCACAGTTCTTCGGTAGGTAGATGACTCTTTCTTATGCAGCCCTTCTCACATTGCCTCCTGGCAAGACATCATTCTTACTCTCCTTCCTCACCACCAAGGGAGTATAGAGTGTCCCCTTCCAAAGCCCAGTTAACCTCTTCCTCTATCCAATACCTTGGCATACTCTAACAGGAATGAGAAAAACTGATTTCCCCTAAATGCATTCAGATCCTCTCCTCCTTACCCCTTACCCAAACAAAAAATGATGTCCTCTCCTTCCTGGGGGTTCTAGGATATTTTAGAGCCTGGATTCCCAATTTCATAGCTTCAGATAAAACTCTATACACCACCGCTAAAGGTTCCCTAGCTGACCTCCTTGACCTGTCCCAGCTTTGGCCAACTTCCTTTCTCTCCTTATAATCCTCTCTGTCCCAAGCACTCTCCCTCCATCTCCCCGATCCCCACTATTCATTTTATCTCTCAGTGTCAGATCACCAAGAATGGGCAGTAGGGGTCCTAACACAAAAACCTCACAATAATCACCTCCCTATAGCATTTCTCTCAAAACAGAATTCACAGCACGAGGCTGGCCCCCTTTAGCTCCAAGAGGTGGTGGCAACATCCCTTCTTTTCCTGGAGCCCCAGAAACTTACCTGCCATGGCCCCACATATCTACTTACCCCTCATAACACTCCATCCTTTTAAAAACACCAACATTCATTGTTTTTAACTTATGCCTCTCTCTTACTGTAGGTCCTAATACACTTTATAGAAAACCCTTCACTGTCTCCCTGGCATATAACCCCTCAGCTCCATTAACTGCCCTCCCCTCACATGACCCTCACACTTCCCAGAACTCACTCCATGACTGTTGGCCTTTAATCATGGTAACACTACACCCTTCCCCCAACATCTCCCTGTTTCCCTTACCTAACCCTGGAAACACCTGGTTTGTTGACAGCAATTCTTCTAAGCCCACTGCTCAGTCCATTGCCAAGGCAGGTTTTGCTATTATGTCTTCTTCCCACATTATCGCCTCTACTACTGTGTCCCCCCCACCACCTCCTCACAACAGGAAGAACTCTTAACCCTCACTAAAGCCTTACAACTCGCATGAGGCCGTTCCATTAACATATACACAGATTCTAAGTATGCTTTCCACATAATCCATCACCATGCAGCCATATGGCAAGAAAGGATTCGTTACCTCCCAAGGCTTCTCTATTATCAATGCTATACTCAAAAAAAACCTCTTAAATACAGTCACTCTCCAAAAGGAAGTAGCTATCATCCACTGTAAAGGCCACCAAAATAAAACATGCAATTTCCAAGAGCAACCAAAAAGCCAATATGGAAGCCAAAGAGCAACTCAATGCCCTTATACCCGCCAACCCCAGAAGGCCAGTACTTGTCCTTTAATAAATTCTCTCCAGTATATATATCCGAAGAACAGGACAATTACTGGTGTCTTCTCACATGGGGGAGGATGGTTCCTTCAACTGGGAAAATCTACTTTTCTTTCCTCATGAGCACAAAATGTCCTCTCTTCCCTCCACAATAGCCTTCATGTTGGCTTCAAGCCTCTTCACACCCTTCTTTCTCTGCTCCTTGCTCACCCACAATTATCTTCCCTTTTAAAACAGATAACCCAGTCTTGCACAATCTGCACCAGGGTCTCACCCCAGAGAGCTATAAAAACACCTCCTTTTCCCACACATCAGGCCTGGGGCCAAACTCCTGGACAAGACTGGCAGATTGACTTCACCCGCGTGCCTCCTGTACAAAAATATAAACTTCTAGTTTGGGTCAATACTTTCTCAGGGTGGGTCAAAGTCTTCCCCACAACAGGTAAGAAAACCCATGAAGTTGTCCCCACTCTCTTCCACCACATCATTCCTAGATCCGGACTCCCCAACTCCATTCAGAGTGACAATGGCACAACTTTCATCAGCCAGATCCCCTCCCAAACCTCACAAGCCCCAGGAGTCCAATGGCGCTTACATGTGCCTTACAGGACCCAATCATCAGGGAAAGTAGAACAAATGAACAACATCCTTAAACGAGATTGGATTAAGCTCTTCCCCATTGCTTTACTCCTCAAAACCCCCACTTTTACTGGCCGTTTGAAATAATGTACGGCAGAACTATTCTGGGCCCTTTCCCACCCTTCAGGAAACCAGGAACGAACTTAGAAAAACAATAAACCAGCTCCTACCCCAACCCTCAGCAGAGAAATTGGCAGGCAACAATATCCCTTGCCCTTCAGGATTCTATTCCTTCACTGGACAGGCACTCAAACCGTCCTGTACAGCACCCCAATGGTTGGTTGCCTCTTATACCCCCCAGTCTGGATCCACTGGTCCTGAATAAAATCTGTGTCCTACAGACAAACTTCCAACCCTGGAAGAGCCCCCACTGGGAATCGTAAGTCCTATCCCCCACGACCTTAAAACTCACCAGAATTCCTGAAGAGTCCACTTCCCCATAAAGTGTAACATTCCTCCCCAACTCTTCCCTTTTCTCATAACTTTTATCGAGATGTCTGGCTACTCTCAAACATTCAAAACTGAGATGACATCTTTGAAGCCTTTAAAGATCTGTGGCTACAAGGCACCTTGCAAGACTTGCTCCCTGAGGAAACCCAATTTTTCCTTTGTCTACTCCTTTTCTTTCTGGTTATCCCTCCTGTCAATCCTCGCCCTTCTCTCCTCCCCATCAACTCCTACTCAATGCACAGGTTTTCTTGCTACCTGAACCTCATTTATCTGTGAATACCTTACCAACCCCCATTCCCATGTTAACTACATCCGATTCTTACCTAAGACCCCCTTTTTCACTAGCCACACTTACATGCCAGCACACTGTTAAAATGTTGCTGAAGCCTCTGAATGTTCTTATGGAGGAAAGAGGTACTGGACCAGCAAAATAACGGGCACTGGGTTCCCTGGAGGTGGAGTTGGGACCACTGTCTGGTGGATATACGTCACACAGGCATTAACAGGTGGAGGAGTTAGGATGCAGCATTTCAGCAAGAAACAAAACAAATCATAAAAAAACCTCTCTTCCAGTATAACTTCTCCACCCTACAAAGGATTAGACCTCACTGTCCTGAAAGACCAACAACACTCTCCTATTCCTCGGCCTTTAAACACCTCCATCTCAGCTGCCCTGAACTCTTTCTCTCTCCTCTCCCCCTCACGATGCTGGATGTGCCTTTCCCTACACCAACATCTTTTCCATCCTATACCCATACCTACACATATAACTCTTCCATATACCCATACCTACACATACAACTCTTCCATATACCCATACCTACACATACAACTCTTCCATATACCCATACCTACACATATAACTCTTCCATATACCCATACCTACACATACAACTCTTCCATATACCCATACCTACACATATAACTCTTCCATATACCCATACCTACACATATAACTCTTCCATATACCCATACCTACACATATAACACTTCCACTCCAGCAGAAAATAACACAGCACTGTTCAGCCCCGTAACCATGGATTTTCCAACCCTAGCCTCCCCCAATTTAACTTGCTTCAATCTAACCAGTACTGAAGACGCTGATTATAAAGCCTCATCTCTGTTCCCTCAACTCAACTTTTTCCCTTATCTGTTTCCTCCTGTGCCCCTCTGGGAATATTTTTCTATTGCATCTGCTCCATCTATCAGTATCTGCATGCTAACCACTCTGGTCTTTGCACCTGAGTTTTCCTCACTCTCCAAGACTCTCTTGTGAATGACTCCTCCCTGCCTTAGGTCCTGATGCATCCCCCTACTTCCAGACAAAAAAGAGACATCTTCCTCCCTGTACTCCTCAGAACAGACATAGTGGCTGGAATTGGCACGGGCATTGCAGGCATTATTACATCAATCCCCTTTAACACCAACTCTTCCCAGAACTGAATGAAGACATGGAAAGAGTAGCAGGTTCTCAGTCACCCCACAATCCCAAATTAATTCTTTAGCTGCAGTAGTTCTCCAAAATCATCGAGCCTTAGATTTACTTACAGCAGAAAAGGAGACAAATGTGTTTTTTTGGGAGAAGAATGTTTGTTTCTTAAACCAATCAAGAATAATCACTGGCAAAGTAAAAGAACTCTGAGAATGAATCAAACAGAGACAAACTGATCTTGAATCATCTAATCCCTGGTCCTTATTTGACTCCTGACCTCCTTGGTTACTTCCTATTTTAGGGCCACTAATTATGATCTTTCTCATTCTCAGTTTTTGACCAGTAATCCTCTGCCTCATCTCCTGATTTATTGACCAGGCAGTCACCTGAAAAACAGCCACTTATATCCTCACCCTACATGGATATTAACCAGTTCAGACTGAAGACCCAAGAGTATTCCTGTAAATGCCACTCCCCTTTTTCCTTATAGGCATCCCATGCTGACCCTCAATCTGAAGACTGCAGGAAGCAGTCAAAGGAACACCATGCCCATCACGCAGCCTCCTTAGACTAAAAAGACTGAGATGACAGGGCCAAATGTACAGACCCGCCCAAATAACTTTCCTACCCAGGAAAGAAAACGTCCTGCCCAGGAAGAAATGAATGCACCAATCCCTAGCACCCCCACACCCAACTCTTATATTCCCACCCCGTCTTAACCAGTGGGCTGACTTCTTTTTTGAACTTAGCCTGCTTGAACTTGAGTGAATAAAGCCACATTGCCCACACAGAACACTGTGATTTGTATTTGAGAAATTACTTCTCCCCCAAAAGTCAAGGTCTGGTTGAAATGGTATGTCCAGGTGTCTGCCTCCCAACAAAAGAAGGTCATGTCTAGTCTTTCTCTACACTGGTACATCCAGGGAGTCAGAAAGCAAGCAAAACTGGCTGCTTCCTAAAGAAAAGGCTGAGGGACATTCAGTTCAGTGGTAGTGTTTGAGAAGTTAAGGACTAAAAATGAGAGGTTATTCTGAGACATGAAGGAAAGGAAGCAGAGTCCATTTGTTCTTCTCTTATTTTAGTTCTTAGAGAAAATTCTTTCAAATTTTCCCCAGTTAGTAAGATGTTAGCTGTGGGTTTGTTGTACAAGAGTTTTATTGCATATGTTGAATCATCCTTGCTTCCCTGGTATGAAGCCTACTCAATCATAGTGTACTATGCTTTTAATGTGCTCATCAGTTTGGTTGTCAAATATTTTGATGAGGATTTTCACATCTATGCTCATCAGAGTTATAGGTCTGTAGGTTTTTTTTTGTGTGTGTGTTCTTGCCTGGTTTTGGTATCAGGGTGATACAGTCCTCATAGAATGAGTTAAGGAGAATCCTTCCTCAAATTTTTGGAATTGTTTTAGGAGGATTAGTATGAGTTCTTTTGTGTATGTTTGATAGTACTTGGCTATAAATTCTTCTGGTCCTGGGCTTCCCATTATTGGGAGATTTTTAAAATTACATATTTAATAATGCTACTTGTTATTGTTCTATTCAGTTTTTCTATTTCTTCCTGATTTAATCTTGGGAGGTTGTATGTTTTCTAGGAATTTATTCATTTCCTCTAGCTTTTCTAGTTTGTCAGTGTATAGTTCAAAATAGTTACTGATAATCTTTTGTATTTCTGTGGTATCAGTTTTAATGTCTCCTTTTTCATTTCTGATTTTGTTTATTTGGATCTTCTCTCTTCTTGGTTAGTCTAACTAGTGATATATCAATATTATTTATCCTTTTGAAGAACCAACTTTTCATTTTTTTATGATTACATGTCTTTTCTATGTATATTAAGCAGAAGCATCATACACGCAATGATTTCTAATTGAAAAGCTACTTCTTTGACATGGTGTGATCTAGGTCTTTTTTTACTGTTTGGAATTCTTTGAGGGTACAAAGAATTAGGTTACACTGATTGCATTTGTTACATAAATCCCCTCTTCCAACTTTTCATTTTCTTGGTCCTTTCTACATTTTTAAGTTTCTATTTAATTTAGTACTTCTCTAATCTTTGTTATTTTTTTTCTTCTGGTACTTTTAGGTTTGATTTGTTCTTCCTTTTCTAGTTTCTTGAGGTGTATTACTAGATTGATAATTTGTAATCTTTCTACAGTTTTGATGTACACATTTTTTGCTATAAACTTCCATCTTAACTCTGTTTTTGCTGTGTCTCATAGGTTTTGGTGCATTGTGTTTCTGTTTTCATTTGTTTCAACAAATGTTTTATTTCCAGATTAATTTCTTTGCTAACTCAGTAGTCATTCAGGAACATGTTTAACTTTCATGTATTTTTATAGTTTTCTAAGTTCCTATTGCTATTGATTTCTAGTTTTATTTCACTGTGATCTGAGAAGATACTTGATATGATTTTGATTTTTAAAAGTTTATTGAACTTTTTTGTCTAACATATAGTCTATGTATATTCTGCATTGGGTAGAATGTTCTATAAATGTCTGTTAGGTTCATTTGTTCTAAATCCAATTTAAGAGCAATGTTTTTAAAATGTTTTAAATCCAGCTGATTTGTCTAATGCTGTGAGTGAGATGCTCAAGTCCTCCATTATTATTTTATTGCAGTTTATTTCTTTAGGTCTAGTAATATTTGTTTTATGAATCTTTCATTATATAATAATATTGTATTTTTATACTGTTTTTGTTTTAAAGTCTGTTTTATCTCAGTATGATTACTCCAGCTAGCTTTTGGTTTCCATTTGGTAGAATATCTTTTTCTACCCCTTTACTTTCAATCTATATGTACTTTTATAGAGAAGAAGAATTTCTTGGATACAGCATATAATTTAATCATTTTTTTTTTTTTTAAATCTATTCGACCAATCTATATCTTTTAGTGGAGCATTTAATCCACTCACATTCAAGGTTGTATTGATATGTGAGGTTTTGTTCCTGTCATATTATTAATTGTTTTCCAGGTTTTTTAAAAGAAATAAATTCTTTGTTTCTTATTCCCTTACTGTTTGTCATTGTAGTTTGGTGGATTTCTGTACTGGTGCCATTTGATTTCTTTTTCTTTCCTCCTTTGTGTGATTGCTTTACCAGTGAGTTTTATACTCTCATGTTTTCTTGATAGTAAATGCCATCCAATATTTTCTAAGTTTAGGTCTTCCTATACTTAGAAGATCTCCTTTGTAGGACTAGTCAAATGGTGACTAATTCTCTCAGTAGTTTTTCTCCTTCATTTATGAAGGATAAACTTACTATACATACTATTCTTGGTTGGCAAGGTTTTTTCTTGCAGCACTTTGAGTACATCATCCCATTCTCTTCTGGCTTGTAAAGTTTCTGGGAAGAAATTCATTGCTAGGAGGATGGGGGTTCCTTTACATATGCTTTTCTCTAGTTGTTTGTAGAATTCACCTTTTCTGACTTTCAGGGGTGTCCTTTGGCTTTTGGCTTTTCTGCACCACAATGGAAGAAGAAGAGTTGTTTTGGGCCACACATTAAATACACAAACATTAATTAAAGCTGATGAGAAAAAAAGAGATGCATGCATAATTTTTGTGATATCAGCCACCACAGATAAGTAAAAAAGTCCTCATATAATTTGCACATGGCCGATGGCCACAGCTTGGACACCCCTGCATCTGATTATAAATGTGCCATGGAGACATTTTTCCATTATATTTTCTTGGGAACTAGAGAGCCCCCTGTATTTAGAAGTAAGTATCTGTTGTTTGACTCAGAAAGTTACTATCTATTATTTTGCTATATAGATTTTCTAAATCTTTGGTCATTTTAAGGTTGCCCAAATATCTTAAAGGCTTTGTTCAGTTTTATTCTTTTAAATTTGTATCTACATGGATTATTTCTAAAGACCTGTCATCAAGTTCTGAAATGTTTTTTCTTCTGATTGGTCTAGTCTATTGCTGAAGCTTTCAAATATATTTTGTATTTCCTTCAATAAATTCTTCCGTTTCAGAATTCCTATTTGTTTTTTAAAAATATATATCTTCTTAGCTCGGTGCCTGTGGCTCAATGGGCTAAGGCACCAGCCACGTACACCTGAGATGGCAGGTTTGAATTCAGCCCGGGCCGCCAAACAACAATGTCGGCTGCAACCAAAAAATGGCTGAGTGTTATCGCGGGCGCCTGTAGTCCTAGCTACTTGGGAGGCAGAGGCAGGAGACTCACTTGTGCCCAGGAATTAAAGGTTTCTGTGAGCTGTGATGCCACAGCACTCTCTCCAGGGTGAAAACTTGAGGCTCTGTCTCAAAAAAAAAAAAAAAAAAAAAAATATATATATATATATATATATACACACATATATCTTCTTAGTAAATTCCTCATTCATATCCTAAATTGTTATTCTAAGTCATTTGTTTTGGGTTTTGGATTTCTCTTGCATCTCATTGAGGTTTTAAAAAAGTAAATATTTTGAATCAGGGATTTTGATAACTTGATTTTGGTCAAGATCTATTTCTGGAGAATTAATGTGCTCCTTTGGAGGCATCTTATTTCCTTGCTTTTTCATATTTTCTATGTCTTTATATTGATAATCTATGCATCTGGTATAATAGTTATTTCTTCTAATTTTTGAATTTACATTCATTGATGGAATGGGACTTTTTCTTGGAGATATGTCTATGATGTTGCTTGGGTTGGACCCTTTGGCTTTGCTTCTGGGTGCATGCAGTAGTGAAGTCTCTGTATGACTTCTCTGGCTACAAACAGTGTTAGTGATATCTGTCATTTCCTCAGTATATATGGGTGCAATTATTAGTGGAGGCAGTGGTGAAGTCATGCTGGGTATTGGAGGTCACATGGGCCCATCTTTAGGCTTCAGTGGTAGAGGTGGTAGGCTAAGCATGTCTGTTCTTGTGCCACGGGCAGCATACACTGGTGTTTTGGTTTTTTGGTTATGTTTTGGTGTTTTCAGGTGGGCTGATTCTTGAGCCTTTGGGTGGAATTCTCAGACGCCAGTTGTGGTAGTGATGGACCAGGTGGGTGAGCTGGCTCTCAAATTCCTGGACAGTAGAAGTGGGACATGGAAAATGGTAATAACAGTGCAAGATGGTCCTCTGGGTCTCAAGGGCTGTGCATTTGGTGTTAGTAGTGGTTGCAATGGGCTATGTGGTTTGTCTTCCAGGCCAGCCAGTGATGATTGCAGATAGGAGCCAGCTGAGGTGGTAGGTATAGGTTGTTTAGGCTCAAACTCTGTCCCCAGGAGGTGTGCTTGAGTGCCCCAGATGATGGATTGTATTGGGCAATTCCCAAGACTCTAGACTATGTACTGTGTCTTAGGGGGAGTGTGAAGCCAATGAAACTTGTGCTCAGGGCTCCCGATGGTAAGTGCCTGCACCAACCATGACAGGTGGGAATGGGGTAATCCTTAGGCCTCTGGCGGAATGCTTGGCTGAAGGGTGGCAGCTGCTGTGCTGAAGTCATGGAGAATTTAGGGCTGGTCCCAGTGGCCACAGCCTTGGCTAGTGGGTAAGGGATGCATGTCCCTCTCATGAATCACACTTTGGGAGTTGTTGGTGAAGATAGAAAAGAGCAAAACATTAAGCCTAGAAATATTTCAATCCTTAGAGGTTGAACGGAGAAGGATCCAGCAAAGGAAACTGAGTAGTGGCTAATAAGATAAAAAGAGAATCAAGAGGAATGAAGTATCATTACAGTCACAAGGACATTAATAGTGGCAGGCAAGTGTGTTAAAAACAGATAAGTGAGGAAATGGTTGTATTAACCATGTCTTTTATTTTCTATATTCTGATGCTTTGGTATCTTGTGTCTTGCTGACTCTGGAAAGATTCCTAGGGCTAGTCAAGTCCTAGAAACTAAATTACCTGCTTTTAAGTAAACTTTGCAAATATGGCACAGTCAATCCAGAACCTGTGATCCAACTCTCACACTCCAGACCACCATCCTCCTGCTCCAATTGCAGGGCAGGTACCAGACAACCAGGGACAACTGCCTAAGTCCCAGGGCCTGCTAAGATTATTCACAACAGCTAGTCCTGAGCCTGTTTATTCTGCCTTGCTTGTATTTTCCCATGGAAACCACATAGAGGTTCTTGCCCACAGTGTCTCACTTTCTCTGCCCTGCCTCCTGATCAACCCTGATGGCCCTGCATGGCATGGTGTGCCAACTGCTCTTGGAACTGTAAGTAACAAACTATCTTTTCAATGGCAATTGTCTCCTAATCTGCTGACCTACCATACCTCAAATTTTCTATTAATACACTGTATTTTAAAACAATGGTGTTAGTGAGTAAAGAGAAGTCTTTTGTGGCATTTTACCATGAAGTGGAATAGAAAACTGAGGAAAGCTGGAGGGGGAAAATGAGATTAAGATAATATAGAATGTTTGTATGCTGATAGTGATGATTTTATCAAAAGTGGAAAAAGTAATAGGGCAGGGGATGTGATCCAGTGCAGAAATGGAGCCAGGTGTGTATGTAATTAATTTATTTTAATAATATGGAAGGCAGAGTACATATGCAGATAGATTTGGCAGTCAAAAATAAAAAGTTTTGCTTTCTTGGTAAAATAAGAAGCAAGATCACCAGCTGGGATTGGGCTGGGGAGGAGTGTGTAGGAGATGTAAGGAGAGAAGAGATGTAACTTGAAAACTGAAAGAAAAAATTGATTAGGACAAAGTAGAAAGACTTCCAGACAATGCTAAGGATTCATATAAGATTTAAGATCAGAAGTATTAGATGAGGTTATTTAGCCTGACTGTGTGTTTTTCACTGGAAAATGTGAGGAGCTAACAGAGAATTTTAAGTAAACTTTTAATTTTAGAACAGTTTTAGATTTACAGAAAAATTGTAAAGAGAATTCTCGAATACTCTACATCTAGTTTCTCCTATTATTAACAGCACATTTATAATTAATATTGATATGTTATTAATAACAACACATACTTTATTCAGATTTTTTAAGTTTTTACCTTTTTTTTTTTTTTTAATTCCAGGATCCAATCTAGGACAACACATCACATTTAGTCATCAAGTCTCTTTAGGTGTCACTTGGCTGTCGCAATTTCTCGGATTTTTCTTGTATTTGATGACCTTGACAATTTAAAGGATACTGGTTGGGTATTTTGTAGGATGTTTCTCATTTGGGATTTGTCTGATCATTTCCTCCTCATTGTGCTAGGATTAAAGTGACATTCTCATCATAGTGAATGATTCTCATCATCAGTATGAACATCAACTGTGACCATCACTGTTGATGTTGACCTTGATTACCTAGCTGAGGTAGTGTTTGTCAGATGTCTCCACTATAAAATTACTTTTTCTCCTTTCCATACCATCACTTCCAGAAGGAAGTAACTAAGTGAAGATCACTGAAGGTGAAGTATCTACATAAACTATTTGAAGTTTTTCTACACAGAAGATTTGCCTTTTCTTCCTCATTCATTTATTTATGTTAGTATGAACTTAGGGATATTTATTTTTTATCTTGGGTTATTAGCCACTAATACTTTCTATCTTCTTGTTCAAATTGTTCTAAGTTTGGCAACTGAGAGCTCTTTCAGTTGGCTACTATATCCCTTTGACATACCACTATCATTGTGGACTTTTTATTTCTGTTTTTAAGCACTTCTTTACTCTCTGCTAATAAAAGATATTCTAGATTAACTTTTTTTTGAACTTCCTTTCCCAGTTTTAGAATCAGCTATTTCCCCAGTGCTACTAGCTGTTGTATTTTGTAGTTTATATATATATATATTTTTACATTTTTAATTGTAAGATAAACACAAAGATTAAATGTATAGCTCAGTAAATTATTATAAGGAACACACCCTTCTAGCGTTGTACTAGAGTTGGCTCATTCAGGCTCCTAAAAGCAATCTCTTCCCAACTTCACATTCAGTGACATCATGTTTGTAGCTCAAATTTGTCCACGGTGATAGTGTTTACAAGATAGAAATCAGGAAATGTTATAAATCAGGGCTTTCTTGTTTCCCTGGAGACCTAGTTACTAAATACTAGCACACCATTGCTTGCCAACTACTGTCCAAGTCAAGATATAAAACCACAAAATGATAAATAAAACTGCTAGCTATTTCAGTAACCCCTTCAGGTATACCACTCTCTAAAAGTAGCCACCAGCCTAATATCACTTCCTCGTGTGCTTGTGTGTGTGACTTTTTTTTTTTTTTGCAGTTTTTTTTTTGGCTGGGGCTTAGTTCGAACCCACCTCCAGTATAACGGGCCAGTGCTCTACTCTTTTGAGCCACAGGTGTTGCCCACTTTCTTTTTCTTTTTAAGTCAGGGTCTCGCTTTGTTGCCGAGGCCAGAGTTCAGTGGTATGATCACAACTCACTGAATTTGATCATATCCCAAATTCCTAGGCTCAAGAAATCCTCCTGCCTCAACCTCCCAAGTAGCTAGGACTACAGGCACATACCACAACTTCCAGCTAATGTGAATTTTTTTTGTAAAAATGGAGTCTTGCTATATTGCCAGGGGTGGTCTTGAACTCTGGCCTTAAGCAATCCTCCTGCTTCAGATTCCCAAAGTGCTGTGATTACAGGCCTGAGCCAGTATACCCAGCCATGTGTGTTTATTGATTTTTATCACCCATGTGTCCATCCTAGATAACATGGTTTAATATCATACCCTATTTATACCTTGATGTGTATTTTAAGGCCTGTAGCTTATAGACATCCCCTCTAACCTTTTCTTTTCCTTATACTTTATTCATTGATACATGTGGACTACTTTATCTATAGACTCTTTTTTTTTTTTTTGAGACAGAGTCTCACTGTGTCACCCTCAGTAGAGTGCCATGGTGCTACACCTCACCACAACCTCAACCTCCTGGGCTTAAGCGATTCTCTTGCCTCAGCCTCCCAAGAAGCTGGGACTACAGGCACCCACCACAATGTCTGGTTATTTTTTGTTACAGCTGTCATTGTTGTTTAGCTGACCTGGGCTGGGTTTGAACCCGCCAGCCTCAGTGTACATGGCTGGCACCATAACCACTGTGCTATGGGTGCCCAGTCTTATCTGTAGACTTTTTCCAGTCTAGATTTTACTGATTGATACTCATGATATAATTCAACAGTTCCTTTGTCCTCCATTATTCAAAATATCATATTAATATTGATACAACATTTTTCCTAACAACAGTGGCATGTACATTCTTTTCAAGCACCTATGGAATACACCAAGAAGGAATATATCCACAAAACAAACCTCAACAAGTGGAAAAGAGCTAAAACCCGTGTGTTCTCTATTCACAATTGAACTAAACTAAAAAGGATAACAGAAAGATAAGAGGAAAATATCCAAACAGTTGACAACCAAATAATACATTTCAAAATAATCTATGTGAAAAATTAAAAAAATGATTTAACTAAATAAAAATGAAAATACCAGCTAAAGCGTGCTGTACAGGATATTTGTAACATAAAATGCTCATTTTAGGAAAGGAGAAAAGACTCAGATCGATAGTCTTACACTTCTACCTTAAGAATCTAGAAAAAGAAGAGCAAAACACCCAAAAGAAGCTTAAGGAAGAAAATGTAAGTTCAGAAATCAATGAAATTGTAAATAGAAAAACAACAGAGAAAATCTGTGGAATAAAACTAGTTCTTTGAAATAATGAAAAAAGACTGCCATATAAAAGAGAAGACAGTTATCAATATCAAGAATGAAACAGGGAAGATCACTACAAGCCTTACAGACACAAACATGTAAAAACGGTATACTATGAACAGTTCTACATGTATACATTTGGCAAATTAAATGAAACAGACCAATTCCTCAAAAAACACAAGCTACCATAATTCACCTAATACTATAAAATAGATCATTGGAATTGCCCTGTAAGTATTAAGGCATTTGAATTCTTAAATTAAAAACTCTTCTACATCAAATAATCTTGAGGCCCAGATAGTTTCACTGGAGAATTCTCTCAAAGGTTTAAGGAAAAATTTGCACCAATTCCACACAATCTATTCCAAAAAAACAGAACAGAAGGGAAAAATTCCTAATTCATTTGATAAAGGTACTGTTACATTGATACCTACACTAAAGATAATACAAGAAAAACAAAACAAACTACAGATTAATATCCCTCATAAACTTTGATGCAAAAATCCTTAATTGGCTGGGTGGGTGGCTCATGACTGTAATCCTAGCATTCTGGGAAATTGAGGTGGGTAGATTGCTTGAGCTCACGAATTTGAGACCAGGCTGAGCAAAAAGCAAGACCCCATCTGTACTAAAAATGAAAAACTGAGGCAAGGGGATCGGTTGAGCCCAATAGTTGGAAATTGCTGTGAGCTATGACACCATGGTACTCTACCCATGGCAACAGCTTGAGACTCTGTCTCAAAAACAAACAAACAAACAAACAAACAAAAATACCTTAACAAAATATTAACAAACAAGACTCAGCAACATATAAGGAAAAATTGTATACATGACAAAATGGTATTTATTCAAAGGATGCAAATCTGGTTCAAAATTTAGAAATTAATTAATGTAATCTACTGTATTAATGGCTGAATACCAAGCTATCTCAGCATATCAATTGGTGCACAAAAACTCCTTGAAAGATGCATTACCTATTTATGACAAAACTCTTTATAAATTAGGAATAGAGGGGAACTTCTTCAAGTTTAGAGCATTTATGAAAAGCTATGCTTAACAGTATAATTAATGGTAAAAGGCCAAATGTGATCTTCTATGATCAGAAAGAAGGCAAGGATGTCTGTTCTCACCACTCTTCTTCAACAAACACTAGAAGTTGTAGCCAATGTGATAAAGCAAGAACAGAAAAGGAAAAGTCAAAGAGATCAGAAGAAGTAAAATGGTTCCTATTTCCTAATGACATGCTTATCTGCATAGAACAGCTCCCCTAAAATCTACAAAAAATAAAAATAAGGCCAGACACAGTAGCTCACACCTGTAATCCCAGCATTTTGGGAGGCCAAGGTGGGAGGATCACTTGAGGTCAGGAGTTAAAGACCAGCCTGGGCAACATAGTGAGACCTCCTCCTCACTCTACAAAAAATAAATAAACACTAGAACTAATAAGTGAGTTCAGCAAGGTCACACAAACAAGATAAACATACAAAAAGCAATTATACTCCTGTATACTAGCGACAAACACGTGTAACCAAAATTAAAAATGCAATCCCACTTAACAATCATTCTAAAAAAATATTGAAATATAAATTTAAAAAATCATGTATAGGACTTGGGTGTTGAGAAAACTCTTAAGATGTTTATTAAAGAATCAAAGAAGATCTAAAAACTAGAGACACATAACATGTTTATGGATTGGAAGATTCAGCATAGTAAAGATGTCAATTCTTCCTGAATTGATATTCAGGTATAACAGTTCCTATCCAATTTCAAGTAAGACGTTTTTTGTAGATATAAACAGGAGTGTTCTAAAATTTATATGGGGTCAAGCATGATGGTTCACACCTATAATCCCAGCACTTTGGGAGGCTAAGATGGGAGGATTACTTGAGGCCAGCAGTTCAAGACCAGACTAGGCAAAATAGCAAGACTTTGTATGTAGAAAAAAATAATAATAAATTAGCCAGGTGTAGTGACACATGACAGTAGTTCAAGCTACTCAGGAGTCTGAGGTGGGAGGCTTGCTTGAGGCCAGGTGTTTGAGAATGCAGTGTGCTGTGATCACACCTGTGAATAGCCAGTACACTCCAGCCTGGGTGACATAGAGAGACCCTGTCTATTAAAAAAAAAAAGTTAATAAATGCACAAGACCCAAGAAGAAACATTTCACCAAGGAGGATATACAGAGGGCAAACAATCACATCCCAAGAAGGACCATTAGAGAAAGACACTATCATTAGGAGTATTCAGTATCTCCCATACTTTGCATTGCCTTCATCTACAGTATCTATTTTCACAATATGTGCATGTATTTATTTGTATGTTTATTTATTGTCTGTCTTCCTCAAGTAAAATATAATCTCCATGTGGGTGGAGACTGGATTTTGTTCCCTTTTTCACAAGGGCTGGAATTATGCCTGGCAAAAAATAAGTACTCGGTAAACGTTTATGGAATTAATATATGCTTTTGCAAGTTTAGATAGAACTCAGCTAAGAGTTTTTCCCAGGGGTCCTAGTCTTTTGAAATAATAGATTTTTAAATTACTTTTCCTTTTTAATCTGTAGTAATTTAGCGCAAATTTCTGCTGCTTCTTGTGTCTTGGTAATTAATATTTTGACAAAAAACCATCAATTTTCTCCAAATTTTCAAAATAATCTCCATAGATTTAGAGGTAGCAGTCCCTTATAATTCTTTTACGCTCCTTAAAAATATATGTATCTTTTTTGCCAGGTGTGGTGGCTCATGCCTGTAATTCTAACACTCTGGGGGGCCAAGGCAGGTGGATCACTGAGCTCAGGAGTTCGAGACCAGCCTGAGCAAAGCAAGAGCCCATCTGTACTAAGAAAAACTAGCCAGCCATTGTGGCAGGTGCCTGTAATCCCAGCTACTCAGGAGGCTGGGATAAGAGGATCACTTGAGCCCAAGAGTTTGAGGTTGCTGTGGCCTGAGATGCCATGACTCTCTATGTAGGGTAACAGAGTGAGACTCTGTCTCAAAAAAAAAAAAAAAAAAATCTATATCTTTTTTAAAAAATGAAGATCACCAAGGGTTTATCCACTTTATTGGCTTTTTGTTTTAATTCATTAATTCTCTTTTTTTTTTTTTTTTGTTTTGATACAGATCCTCAAGCCGTCACCCTGGATAGAGTGCCATGACATCACAGCTCCAACTCCTGGGCTCAAGCGAGTCTCCTGCCTCTGCCTCCCAAGTAGCTGGGACTGCAGGCACCCGCCACAACGCCCGGCCATTTTTTGGTTGCAGCTGTCATTGTTGTTTGGCGGGCCCAGGCTGGATTCGAACCCGCCAGCTCAGGTGTACGTGGCTGGCGCCTTAGCCCGCTGAGCCACAGGCGC
>CAUYRH010054700.1:0-13287 GCA_963574655.1 Perodicticus potto
GTGCTCTGGCAACTTTCATCAACTTGACTTCATTGTCAAAAGTCATCATCTGACCCCATTATTGGCAGCGTACTTAATTTGAGACACTTGCTTATAAGGATTTGCATAGATAACCCTCTCTGGAAGCACCCTGAGACTTTGCACCAATTGTATTTCAG
The DNA here is from genome assembly GCA_963574655.1 of Perodicticus potto. Taxonomy (NCBI): domain Eukaryota; kingdom Metazoa; phylum Chordata; class Mammalia; order Primates; family Lorisidae; genus Perodicticus; species Perodicticus potto. The sequence continues at coordinate 159 of CAUYRH010054700.1, forward strand.
TCTTACTAGCACAGTCAAATCCTGTCCCAATGGTAGCATGGGTCTTCACAATGGCTCTACTGTCTTTACATTTGACTGCATAAAAGGGAGTGACACGAGGAAGAGCTTTTAGCCATCTTCGGTGTTTCTTCAGAACATTTCCAAGGTCTGCTACATAGAAGCCATCCTTATCATCAGCAGAGGAAACTTCATTGATGTTTTTGGTCCAGAATGTCCTTGGCAGTAAAACCTTCATCAAGCAAGTGGCAGTCAAACTCTTTGTTGCTAATATTGTTATGGTTTCTTGATATTTTTTTGAAAAACTAAGAGATAGAATTTATTTATTTATTTATTTTTGTAGAGACAGAGTCTCACTTTATTGCCCTCAATAGAGTGCTGTGGCATCACACAGCTCACAGCAACCTCCAACTCCTGGGCTTAGGCGATTCTTTTGCCTGAGCCTCCTGAGTAGCTGGGACTACAGGCACCAGCCACAACACCTGGCTATTTTTCTGTTTTTGCAGTTCGGCTGGGGCCAGGTTTGAACCTGTCACCTTTGGTATAAGGGGCCGGCACCCTACTTGCTGAGCCACAGGCGCTGCCCTAAGAGATGGAATTTAAAGAAATACTTCCAGCTTCTCACAAAGGCAGTTCTCCAGGAATTCTGAATCCCACTGTGTGTGTCCTCCAGCAACAGTGGAAACGTTCTTAGAGCATCCGGGTGCTGCTGGCCAGCCCCATGTAGAAGCTGGAAAGACACCGTCTGCACAGAGCTGGAGCTGCAGGAACACTCGGCTGCCCCCACTGCACCCATCAGTGCCTGGTTCCCACCTGCCGGAAACGCCCACCGAGGTGGCGCCAGAGCAGCTGGCAGAGGGGCAGCAACTTCAGGGACTCACCTCCACATTTTTAATGTCAATAGAAAATGGGTTATGGAAAAGCTGTATGTCCTGTTCATGGAGATGAAGCTCTTTAAATCTAAATTGGAACTCCTTCTGCAACTTTTCCAGTGAATCCACACATGTTTTGTTTGGGAATGCAACCAGTGGTTTTTCCTCTAACAGATTTTCTGGGCCGGGATGAGTCCACTGCTAAACAGGACAGGCAGTGGAGGCAAAAACACCCGGTGGGCCGGATAAATGTCCTCAGTGGGCCGCATGTGGCCCGCGGGCTGTAGTTTGAGGACCCCTGCTGTAGACTATCATTTGCATATTGGAGAGAGGGAAAGAAATTTTGCTTATTTGGTAAATTTTGACAAATATATTCAGTTGTATAATCACCCCCACTTTAGTGGGAGTTTAATATAAAAGAGTATGAAACATTTATTGATATGGTTTCAGATTCTACACAGCAGTAAACCTTTAAAAAACCGCCTACTATTTGGTTTATTTTCAAAGAACAGAATTCACAATTACCTGAATAGAAGTACTCTCCTTCCCTTTCTCAACTTAATTTGTGTGAGGCCGTATTCTCTTCATATAATTTAACTAAAACTTAACTTACTTTACCAGATTGAATGTGCAAGTATTTAATAATAGTGATAATAATGATAATAGTAATCTATATGTCTTCTATTAAGTCAGGTATTTAAAAGATTTGTAGAAGCACCAACTAATGCCACTCCTTTTTCACTTATCCCTTTAGAAGATACATTTATTTTTCATAAAACAAGTTACATATCAAACAATGGGTTTATTATAGTTTCTAAGAAGTAAATTAAATATTTTAATAATTTTTCAGTCTTAATTTTCTAAACTCCAAGTTCTAATATAGTAAATATCAATGGACCTAAATAAAACCTCTTCAGCATCCTCATTAATTTTTAAGAGCATAAAAGGGTCCTGAGACCAAAATATTAAGAGTCTTTGCCTTTAGTTGTGACAGAGCTGCACGATCCAAATCCATCTGGATCATCAGGTCCAGGAGCTCCTAGAACGCAGCCAGCTTCTTTTAGACTAGTATGTGAAAGAGCCACTTGTATATTGGGGACTCTCTGCTACAGAATCTTGATCCTCTACTCTAAATAATATTAATATTTTGGTGTAAAAAGTGATGTAATGGACACAGATTTGTTTCTCCCCTTTCACCTCTAACCAGGGACTCTAAGGAATATTGTACTCTTTCCTAGATACAGCCTGAATGGTTAGGCAATGACTTATTTTCCTTAGGTTTTTACATGAAATCAACAGCTGTTAGTCTGAACATATCAAGTCAATTGTTCTTCCCATGGAGGACCTCAGAATTCTGAAATTCTGGGACTTTTAACAAGCAAATGGCATATTTTCATAGTCTGGAATCTTTGTTACACAGGTTTTAATCTGCATTCTGTATTTATTCTCTTAGTGGTAGCATGTTTGCTGTAGTTGTTACAATAAGAATTTTTTCAGAAATAATAGTGAGGCCTGTGATTTAACTAGTAGAAGTGTGTCATTTGGGACAATGAAAGAATACTTAAATTTGAAATTTCCTGGAAATATTTATTATTGTTGGTAATCACACTTATAACAAAAAATCAATCCCAGGAATATGGGAATCATATTTCACTAATTTATCTACTTACTAGACTTTGTATATATAATTGATTTATTAAGATGCTCTTTAATGACAGTTCTTTTTTTTTTTTTTTGGCGGTTTTTGGCTGGGGCTGGATTTCAACCTGCCACCCCACCTCTGGCATATGGGGCCGGTGCCCTACTCCTTTGAGCCACAGGCGCCGCCCTAATGATAGCTCTTTAATGATCTCTTTAATGTTCTACTACTGTGCATAAATCCCCACAAATCCTAATTACTCAAGAGAGAAGAGGAAATCTCCTGCTCTTTTGTCAATTCCTCTTTTTGTCTAGCCCATATAGATTTTTAAAATTTTAAAACTTTCCTGTTTAAAACATCATGAATGACTACCCATTTTCTCCAAGATTAAGTCTAAGTTCCAATCTGGGTATTTAAGATTCTTCATAATTTGGCATCATTCTACCCAGCCACTGGTACTCTAGGTAGGTAACATAAAGCCCTATAGACTGCAGAGTTCACAAAGGAGGAAACAAAGAAGATTTCTTTTCTTTCCTCATTTCAATTCTCCTTTTCTTTTCTTTTTTCTTTTCTCCTTTTCTGTTCCTTTCCTCCTTTCCTTTTCTTCCTTTCTTTTCATTTTTCTTTTCCTTCCCTTCCTTTCCCCTTTCCTTTTTCCTTCCCCTTTACCTTTTCCTTTCCCCTTCTTCTTTCCCTTTTCCCTTCCCCTTTCCTTCCCCTTCCCCTTTTTGAGACAGGGTATAGCTTTGTTGCCCAGGCTGGCACACAATGACATGATCATAGCTCACTGTAACCTTGAACTCCTAGGCTCAAATGGACCTCCCACCACAGCCCTCTGGATAGCTGAAACCACAGGTGCATGCTACATACACAGCTAATGAAAAAAAGTTTGTAGAGATGGAGTCTCACTATGTTGCCCAGGTTGGTCTCAAATTCCTGGATATTTCATAATTAGATATTATAACCAGTCACCCTTTATTCTCTTGTCCCCAGCTATACTCATCTGCAATGCTACAACTCTGACTTAGCTCAACTCTCTACTCTACTCTACTCTAAATCTACTCGAAATCTACTCTAATGGCTCAACATCGTTGGAGAAAACCAAGCAGCTGGACTTCCTCTCTTTGATATTGAGACTGCATTTCTCAAATGAGCACCCAACACAGACTGTCAACGCAACTAACTTCTCCCATACACTTGTTATCCCACTAACTGAGGTGACATCTTTTCTAATTTCCTTAGTTGATGACCTTGCCTCATTTAATTTTAAAAGAATAGATCAAACTGACATGTATCTGCTCACTCATTTTCTACCTTCCCTCTTATGATTGGAGACTTATTCTCAGTTCATACCTAAGGCAACTCTTCACACTCCCCACCCCTGTGCTGTACATTACTCTTGGGAAACAGGAAAGCAGATTGTCATCCTCCCCAGAAGGTAATTTATCATGTACTCCCATTCACTCTGCCATGTATATACTGGACTTCTGTCTTTTTAAATTTCTGTTTTAAGTGTCCTGCACTTGCCCTTTTCTCTAATCAGAACAAGGTTCATTTAAGTTTCAGCCCGGGCATTACCTGTCACTACTTCACGAACACCTTCCTTGACCCTAACAATTAAGGTAGTCTTCTATATAAATTTGTTAGGGCTGCTGTAACAGAGAACCCTACACTGAGCAACTACAACAAAAATTTATTTTTTCACAGTCCAGGAGGCTAGAAATTCAAGATTTAGGTGTTGGCACATTTGATTTTTCTGGCATTTTCTTCCTGTGTTTTCATATGGCCTTCCTTTGTGTGTCTGTAGCCAAATTTCCTTTTTATAAAGACATCAGTCTAATTGAATTAGGGCCCATCCTAATAATCTCGTTTTAACTTAATTACTTCTTTAAAGAAAGACTATCTCAAAATACAGTCACATTCTGAGGTTAGTGGGTCAACACATAAACTTTAGGAGGACATAATTCATTTGGTCCATAATAGCTTCCCTTAGTAACTATCCAAATATGGCATTTCCCCTCAGCATTTGTCCCTATCAGAATCTGAATTATTTCTCTGTTTATGTACCTCTCTCCCCAACTAGGATGTAAGCTCTGTGAATGAAAGGCCTTCATCTACTAGTTTCTTCATGCCTACAACTATGTCTAGCACATCATTGCTCAATGAACGTTTATGGAATAACTGAAAAGGCAGAGAGGAGAAAGTAAGGATTACATATGTTTTCTTTCAGCCTGGTGGGATTTTGGTCTCACTTCTGCAAAATTGTTTCTCAGTTCTCCTACATTTAATGCTCCTCATTTTTTTTATTTTTTTCTTCATATCCTTCAAAGTTTATACCAAGTCATCACTCTTTCTGGAAATCTTTGCAAATTCCATGAACTAAACTGAGTTTTTTCCAATCTTCTACAGCAGATATTGCCTCAGTTAATTATTTTGACACTTCACATTCACCACTAAACATTCCTTTCTGTTGTCCTTTAACTGCTTCTTATCTTCATGTATGTGCTGTGTCTAGTGAAATAGTTATGTCCCCAAGGTTGTCAACCATCATTTGTCTACTTCTGGGCATATTATAGATGCCAAAAATTCCTTTAATGGCAACTTTCTGAGAAATTAATATGTTGAAAATAGAACAGCGTGTTTAAAATGCAAATAATCTCTTAGGGAAGGCAAGGCAGTGACTTCCATCATATTTCCTTACTGATAACTTGTCTTTTCTAGAAGAAAGACTTACTGAAGTGTGGGAGGGAACTGGATGCCTGCGGTAGGAAAAACATGCTGAAAAAGAAAGGGGAGAACCTGATTTACATTTAAGTCCATCAGCCTTGACTTAGACTACCAGACTGAGAATAAGAAGGTGTGTCCTTGAGTTAGACTCAGGTGTGGCCAAGTTTCTGCTTCAGGGTACTATAGTTCAATTACTCTATCAGTCTGAGCCACATGATCTAAGAAAATTACTTAAACTTCTTTGTTTCTGAGAACCCCCATCTATAAAATGGGGTTACTTTCAGGTTTATTGTGAGAATTATATTCATGTTTAATAAATGGTAACTGCTTTTGTAGGGACCTTTTCTTAGTTTAAAACATCCTTAATATAAGTAAAAATGAACCTGTTTTATTAGTAGTGTTGTAGGGGTTGGGGGATTGGGCTGACTGATTACTGCTCAAGGAATTGCCATACCTTCCCTTTATGCTTTCTTGTTAGGTACAGTGGTCCTCAAACTTTTGGAGAGTAGATGCTACGTTCTATTTTCTGAAGGTTTGATGTTACCAGGATGTAAAAGAGGTAGATATTGAAATATTTCTGAGCAAGTTTGGGTGGCCATGAATGCTTGTGTGGGAGACTAACTCTAAAGCCTAAGGTTATCCTCATTTTTGATTAAATTAAAGCCCAGTGAACTGACTTGAACTAAAGCTCCAGAGAGGAACTCCAAGCCAACTGCTCTTTTGATGACTTTATACTGCCTTTCCCATACACTTTAGAAATGAACTGAGCTGCAATAACACCCAGACCCAAAGAATGTTGTGGAAAACCCTGTGAAACCTCTTAGAGGTAGATTTGACCTCTAATGTAGGGTAGGGATGGCCTTATAAATAGTTCAGAAGTACAATGTTTATATTACATCAATATTTTCATAGGCTCCACCTACTTTGAGGCCAATTTTATGCTCTGGAGACACACACTACTTCCTGCCAGCTACCCAAACAACCTTGAAGTAATGGGCATAATGACTCATGGTCATGTAACATTCTTTTCACACACATCAGCATATTTGTTATTACTTTACTGTCCGAACACCCACAGAATCCCGGGAGGTAAGATAGGATTCATATTGAAGAATGAAGAACCACCCATTTCTCTTTTATTCGAATCAATCTTTTGAAATAATCACTGTTGAAGGTCTGCTTTTGCTTATACTTCTCATAAGTAATATGGTAAGAATGTGTGACCAGGCTGGTCTCAGTCTTTGGAGTTCAGCCATATTCTGGAACTATTTTATTTGGAAACCACACCTAAGTCATAGCAAAGAAATCATCCGACATGGAATTACATGACCCAGCTCGCAGGTGTGAAACTGGAATGAGTTTGCATTACAGAGCACAACATATAATGGGAAACCAGAAAGTATCCTATAAAATATACGTTAGCTACTCAACATGGAAAAATGGCTTGCTTACAGCTAAAGCTGGTAATTTAGGTCTGGTAAAATCATCAGATTCACTTGACCATTTCAGCCATATATCTCATGCCATTAATCATTGTCAATGACCATACTCTCCTGTATTGTCTACATAATTGGTATGCAAATATGATAGCATAAAGAATCTATAATATCTGCAGTATATATTGGATTAAGGAATCAGATCTTCTAGGTGAACTACCAGGCTAAAAGTTACTAGCACCTACTGAAGATCTGTTTTCATTAATTTCATTAAACTTATTAGTGCTGAAAATATTTATTCCCCCAAATATTTATTTTTTGTTTTTCATGGTAACAGGGAATTCATTTATTCATTTAAAAAATCCTTAGTATACCTAATCCAAGCACTAACTCTCAACCTTTGGCAGTCACTTAGCCTTTCTGCCTCACTTTTCTCTTGTGTAGAATTAGGGAAATAATAGTACTTACCTCCTAAGATTGTTGTCATGATTAAATGAATGAATACATGAAGTGCTTGAAACAGTTTCAAACATTATAAACATTAAAAACTATTGATTTTGGCTTAGGAGACATAATGATCACATTGCTGCCTGCCAAATTAACCTAAAATTTAGGGGCTTAATTGAAACAGTATTTATTTATTATCTCACAGTTTCTGTGGACTGGATATCTGAGCTAGGCTTTGATTTGTAGGCTGTAATCAAGGTGGCCACTGGTCTCAACAGGGGAAAAAAAATCTTCCAAACTCACAAAAATGGTTGTTGGCAGGATTTACTTTAGTGATGGCTGCTGGGTAGGGATTGCACTCATGTCCTTGCCATTTTGGTCTTATCAACATGGCAGTTTGCTTTGTCAAAGTGTGCAACTTGAGAAGTCAATAGAGTTGGCAAGGAAGATGCAACTCACTGTTTTTACAACCTCATTATGAAATATTCCATCACTTTTGCCATGTTAATTTTTAGGAGTGAGTTACTAGCTCCAGCCCATGCTTATGGGGCATGGGGCAGGTATTACATAAGAGTTTTATATAATATAACATATTATATAATATCAGCAGTCACTGGATCACTGAGAACCATGTGAGAAGCTACCACTGTCACTACCATGACAGTGAACAATACAAACATGCAGATAATATATTTGTTAGAAGAGACAGATATTAAAAATAATTCTAGAACAAAATTCTAATTATAAGATTTTGTAAGTACTGTGAATTAGAAAGATGATATTTGATGCCAAATTATAATATTGTTATATGATTTGAGTTGTGACATTTTAAATGAAAATATCTCTGATGAAATACTTTTTAATGTCACATTGAAGGATGAATGGAGTTAGCCAGGGGAGGAGCAAGGAAACAGATGATCTCTCTTGAAAGAGTGCATAGATGACATTTAAGCCCTAGGTAGGTGAGCCTCTCTCTGTACATGCCCTCTGCATGTGGCATGGACTTCTCATTGCATGGTAGCTATTTTCTGAGCTAGACAACCCCAAGGGAAGCAGAAGCTGGCAAGTCAAGTTATCGAGTATCTTTTCCACTGTATTATATTGACCAAAGCAGTCATAGTATAGACGAAAGTCAAGGAAGGGGAAATAAACTCTACCATTTGAATGGAGGAACAGCTTGCTTGCACAAGAACTAGCAGAATTTTTTTGGAGCCTTCTGTAGACAATAACAACCCCTACTGGTGATTTTAGCAAAAGTAATTTACATTGAAGGTTGGATAAGAAGAAAGCATATATAGATACCTTTTTAAAAAGCTTGGGTAGGGCTAGGAGATGAGTCTTAGGTGGAGGGGGAAAGAAGATGAGGATAAACACAGAACTTTTATGAAGGTCATGTTTGCATGTTGTAGGGAATGATTGTTTAGAGAAGAGAGTTTGAAGATTGTGATGGAGATGGGCTAGTGGATGATACAGGCTTCTGAGAGATAAGAGAAGGAATTCAGAACACAAACTTGGGGGATTGGGTTTTGAAAAGAGAATGTTTTCCATAGAAATGGGAAAAGAAGAGGTGATGGTATAAGCAGATGCAGGTGGTTACTGAAGGCTGACTTTTTCCATTAGTGTTGGGGATCCCATGTAGTAGAGATTAAACACATATTTGTGAATGAATACTAACTGGATCACAGCAATACAAGTAGAATACAGAAAACAAATGTGTGGGTGGGGGTGGAGGGAAACTGTAACAGAGTGAGGAAGATGGGAATTATCACAGACGCAGCTGAACCCAATTCAAGGGAAGACTTTTAGTTTAACTTTCATGTTGCTACCAAACAGGTTGTTTTATCATAGGGTTTATTCTCATGGTGTCTCCCAAACAGGAAACAGGATAAGGAAAGCTTTATTCAGTTGCATGGTCTCTGTTCTCTTCTACTGGGCTTCATTCTTGGGTTGAACTGGGCTGGACAAGACAGGGGAAATTCCTTTTGGAAACAGAAGGACCCTGTACTGGAGGGCCTGTTTGCTCTTCAGACTTTGTGTCTTGGGCCATATGTGCAGAAGACATAAAGGGTCCTACTGGGTTTCTGTGTCTTCAGCTTTGATTGCAGGCTTATGTAAGAAACAGAAATATAAAAACAATGTTGAAAACTGTTTTCTGCCTGTTAAGATGTTCATTATTCTTATAAAAGTCCAGGAATGATTTATGCTTTCTGAATTTTGCTCTCACAGGTTTCTCTCTTTTGAAGAAAGGGTCTAATTAATTCATTGAAAAATTAGAATGCTAGGTAGGAGCCAAGATGGCGGTCTGTAGCCAGCTTTCTGCAGATGCTCCCGTCCAGAAGGAGAGTTAAAGGACAGAAATTTAGCAAGAAAGCCAACAGTTTGGAACTAAGCCAAAAGAGAAGGTCAAAGAACACACATCAACCCTGCTGGAGCGACCTGCGACCCCAAGGATACAAATAAAACGTACAGAACACATCGCCAAGCGGACGGGAGTCCCCTCCCCCCGTGAGATCAGCTCGCAGCATACTGCATATCTCCATGCAAACAAGTGAGCAGAGTTCGGATGTCCTTCCACTCTGCTCCATGGGAGAGACCCTCTAAAAACCAGACCTCCTACTGAGGGCAATAAAGTGAGACTCTGTCTCTACAAAAAAATAAAAAATAAAAACTGGACCTCCTTCCCCTACTAGGGTGCCATGGCATTCTCCTACCAGGCATAAAACTGTATGAAACTGCATATATTCTCTACCTGCAAGTGTGAATTCCCAGCACTCCCCTCCACTCTCACCCTGAGGTCTGGAGGTCTGTCCCCCACGGAGTCCAGATTCTTGGACATTTTCTTGAGGGTTGTGGATGGTGTGTGGGCTGTTGCTGATCTGTGCTGTTTTTCTGGCTCAGGAGTGGTGAGATGAAAGTGAGCCGAGAAGAGGCCGAAATGGAGAGGCGGTCCCCTGAGGCACCGAGTGGCAGCGGGAGCGATGGCTGTGGGCCTCGCACCCCTAGAGATGTTTTGGGGAGACACTTTCACTCTCTTTGGGTGGCCAGGGGAAGCCGGCTTCTCCAGTGGCAGCCATTGGCAGAGCGGTCCAGCGGCAGAGGAGCAGGAGTCAGGAATGAAGGATATGTCTGAGGCGGTACCAGGACTGGCTGGGGCGGAGCCCAGGGATTAGAATAAACCTGCTGAGAAAGTCAGGCAGAGACTGCTTTGCTAAATTTCAGCAGCACCTGGCCCTCAGGGGATGACAGCTGAGACAAAGGGCTGAAGCTCACAGACTGAGTCAGGACTATTAGCAGCCCAGCATCTCTTCCACAGGGCAGAAATTCTTCGAACTTGTTCTGTTCTATCAGCAACATTAATCAGGGACAGGGCTGGAACTGACTAATCGCCCCAGCCCCTATCAAGTACACAGGTTGTCAGGCCTCACCTCCCCCCTGCCAACACCAACAGAAACTGGTGAACTAGCCAAGGAGCCACAGAGCCCCTTGTGACCTAGGCAGGCACAAACCTCTAGAGCATCTGCTCATTGGAGGGAACTGGATCACAGCCCTACAGGGTTACCAGAGACTGGGTGTGAAAGAGGGGCAAGGTGGGGAAGGAGGCATCAACCTTCCCAGACTAATTTACTGGCTGGGGGGCCCTCCTGAGCTCACAGAGCCCTGGAGTGAGTTATACTAGAGCTGCCAGCAGACTCCTGCTATCTAGTCACCAGAGACTTTTCCACTCTTTGATTTGAGGTTGGTACTGACTGGGACAATTGATTGGGACCTCTCCAACTGGGCCAATCACCCGAGGACTTTCCAACGTGGTACACTGGGTGTGTGGTAGTGGGAAGGTTTGATTTTCCTTTTCCAATTGTTGTCTGTGGAGGGCGTGGTGACCTAACTCCTGGTATTTCTCCACAGCTCAGATTTCAACACAGAATAACCAATTCTCTAGGGTAATACAGAGACCAGCTGAAAATAAGACAGAGCCACTAAACCCCACCACATCAAGAAGGCCCCCAGTTTCACAGGCAGTAGCAAAGTACAGGTTGGCAAAACTCTAGGGGAAAAGGTACAAACACCAGTCCCAGCTTATAGGCAAAGGATTGGTCAATCACTACTCCTAGAACCCCCAAACCAACTTATCCTAACCTACTCATCCAGCCAAGTGGTGCAAAATAAACATGGGGAGGAATCAGCAGAAAAGCTCTGGAAACATGAACAACCAGAGTAGATCAACCCCCCCAAGGAACAATTTGGCAGACACAAATGACTATCCTATGCATAAACAGATGGCTGAGATGTCAGAAATCAAATTCAGAATTTGGATTGCAAACAAGATCAATAAAATAGAGGAAAAATTGGAATTAGAAATTGTGGGAGCATTTCAAAAATTGTCTCAAGAAGTCAAGGAATTCAAAGACCAAATGACCAAAGATTTTGAAACATTGAGACAAGAAGTTGCAGCCCTCAAAGATCTGAGAAATACAGTAGAATCCCTCAGTAACAGAATTAAGCAAGCAGAAGAAAGGATTTCTGACATGGAAGACAAAGCTTTCGAATGCTCCCAAACCTACAAAGAGGGAGAGGAATGGAAGGCAAAAATGGATCATTCTCCCAGACAGCTCTTGGATAACTCGAAGAAAACCAATATTCACCTCATAGGGATACCTGAAAACGATGACGTGGCATCACAAGGCACAGAGTCTCTTCTTTATGAGATTATGAAAGAGAACTTTCCAGACATGCCAAGAGATTCTGAAATTCAGATAGCAGACAGTTTCAGAATCCCAGCACAACTCAACCCAAATAAGACATCCCCGAGCCACATCATAATTAAGTTCACTAAAGTTAACATGAAACAGAACATTCTGAAGGCAACCAGATGCAAGAAATCCATTACCTACAAGGGGAAGAATATTAGAATAACTGCAGATCTCTCTGATCAAACCTTTCAAGCTAGAAGAGAATGGTCATGAACTTTTAATCTCCTAAAACAAAACAACTTTCAACCCAGGATCCTGTACCCAATTAGACTGAGTTTCATTTGCGATGGAGAAATTAAATACTTTAATGAAGTATTTTAGTTGAAGAAATTTGCTGTAACTAAACCAGCTCTCCAGGATATTCTCAAACCTATCCTCCATAATAACCAGTGTGATCCTCCACCATAAAAGTTTTCTTACCCAGAAATTTCTTGCCAAATTCAAACTTCCACAGTGATGAAAGGATTAAAAATGTCCACTAGACTTTCTACAGATTTATCAATATGTTCTATTAATGTGAATGGCTTAAATTGTCCTCTAAAGAGGCAAAGGTTGGCTGACTGGATACAAAAACTCAGGCCAGATATCTGCTGAATACCAGAATCTCACCTTACCTTAAAAGATCAATTTAGACTCAAGGCGAAGGGATGGTCATCTATATTCCAGGCAAATGGGAAAAACAGAAAAAAGCAGGTGTTGCAATCTTATTCCCAGATACAATAGGCTTTAAACCAACCAAAATAAGGAAGAATAAAGATGGTTATTTCATATTTGTTAAAGGTAATACTCAATATGATGAAATTTCAATTATTCATATTTATGCACCCAACCAGAGTGCACCTCAATTTATAAGAAAAACTCTAATAGACATGAATAACTTGATTTCCACCAGCTCTATAGTAATTGGAGATTTTAATACTCCTTTAGCAGTGTTGGATAGATCCTCCAGTAAGAAGCTAAGTAAAGAAATTTTAGATTTAAACTTAACCATTCAACAACGGGATTTAATAGACGTCTACAGAACATTTCATCCTAATAAAATTCAATACACATACTTCTCTGCACCCCATGGAACATACTCCAAAACTGATCACATCTTAGGTCACAAGTCTAACCTCAGCAAATTTAAAAGAACAGAAATTATTCCTTGCATCTTCTCGGACCACCATGGAATAAAAGTTGAACTCAATAATAACAGGAATCTGCATACTCAAACAAAAACATGGAAGCTAAATAACCTTATGCTGAATGATAGATGGGTCA
>CAUYRH010054704.1:0-44710 GCA_963574655.1 Perodicticus potto
GTTAACAGCCTCCAATTTACAGGTTGCTGTGTAATTTGCTGTGTAATGCTAGTTTTGCAAATTTTGGTTCCTTGCTTTAGTTCCCCTGACCACCCCCACCGGTTGAACAATACCTGCCCCTTCCTGATTAGCGACCACCCACCCGTTTCTGGCACCACGGAGGTATCCAATCAGCAAGTGACAAGATACCTGGACTCATCCTTACTCTACCCTCCCCTTATCCCACTCCCTTTATCCCATTCCCCCCTCCCAATTTCCTTTCTGTACTCTATAAGAATACTTCAGCCCAACCCTCGGGGCTGCTCAGATTGATCCACCATTTTGACGGAGCTGAAGGCCCGAGCTTAAGCTTGTAATAAACTTCACCCTTTGTTTTTGCATCGGAATGCCTGGTGAGTTTCTTCTGCAGGGACTCCAAAATTTGGGCACTACAATATGAGATGAGGAAAATACATGTACACAACCATGCTGGCACACAGTAGGTACTCAATAAATGGCGACAGTAAGAGCAACACCAGTACTAGTGGATCAGCAGTGTTACTAGTGTTTACCCTCGATGCCTGTTAAAAGGCCTCCTTAAGGAGAGAAGGGGTAAGATGTTAGGTTTAGACAGCTATGATTTTCTACTCGAAAATTTTGCATTTCAATACAGAACTATAGAAAAGTTTAAAATATTTAAAGCCCAAAAGAAATAGCCTTTAATGGAGGAATTTAAGGAACCTAGACAAGTAGGAAGGTTTGTATTCTACTGCAAAGGGGGGTGCCTTTCCCTTGCATCTGCCCCTTGGATATCAAATCAAAAATACCACCAATAATCTCTGACTCACTATGGTTGAGAGGCAAACACAATCAAATCTGTGCCCTCTCTCCCTGCATAATCACAATCTTGTTACTTTGGGTTGGTCTGGCAAGCCTTTGGGATGCAGGAAATGTGCTAGGTTGGACATTTCTGCAGCCTTGTTAGAGCTCATTACAATGTTTCCAAAGGACCACGAACAATATAGCTCACCAATGATCTGTGTTCTACTGTATCCATAATATTGACGCCACATGATGAAGAGCTGTGTGTTAACATCAAAGTACACTGCACATACGTCTGTGTCTGAGATTATCTCTAGGCTGATTCATTCAGTCCTACTCCAAAGCATCCCAGAAGTAGAAGAGAAGGGGCCCAAGGTGACTGCTTCCCATCTGAGAAAGTGTTAGGAAAAAAAGGAAACACAAGCTGATTCACTACTTTGCCAATGACCATCCGCACATCTCTAATTCTTGAAATATCACCTCCCAGAACATGAAAGGAAGAGCCTGGTGAGCCTCACTCCTCGCATGAAAAGTAGATGTGAATCCAAGAAGTTCACAAGACCTCACTAATCTAAGACCTGCCAACATGTTCTCACATGAACTTCTTTGCCACTTGAAGTTTGCCCCATCAGCAAAATATCTCAGGCTGCCTCACTCCTTTTCATTCTCAGTAAGAGCTTTATTTGGGGATTTTGCAAGGTAGGGCCTGTGTGTGGGGAGCAAGCTGTGTATATAGATGTGCAAAAGACTTTCAAGCACACCTTGGAAGCACACAAGTAGCTCACCTTGCACGTTCTGATTACTCTTAGCAGTGCCTGGAGAGACCTAGCCTGGCAGCCACCAACCATTGACTCTCACATTGGCTCTGGCACTACCTCGCTGGGTGACCTCTAGCAAGTCCCTTTTCTTCTCCGAGCCTCAGTTTCCTCATCCCTCCTTCAAGCTGATAGGACTAGTTTATCTCTAACTTTGGTTCTCATGCCAGAAGCCTATTAATTTTTAAAACTTTTAGGCTGAGAAACAAATGTATCTTTCTGAACAACCAATTAAATGTACAGATAAAACTGCATTAACTTACAAATCAGAATGTCCCTTTTAATTACATCACAAAGGATCTTGCCTAAAGCTATCAACGTAGTTAATCAACAACTACTGAGGCCATTATGTGAAGAACTGGTGCCTCTGGGGACACATCATACCCTGTG
The DNA here is from genome assembly GCA_963574655.1 of Perodicticus potto. Lineage (NCBI taxonomy): Eukaryota > Metazoa > Chordata > Mammalia > Primates > Lorisidae > Perodicticus > Perodicticus potto. The sequence continues at coordinate 2,007 of CAUYRH010054704.1, forward strand.
GCTTTCCTTTCCAATGTTTGGATGGTTTTTCTTTTAGCATTTAAGGACAATGACCACTTATTCTGGTACACATGGAAATTAGTTCAAAGTTTCAAATACTCATTCAAGTTTTGTGAGTTTTCTATATGCCAGACACTGTAGATAGACCTTCCAATAAGAACAGGCCTTCATTCCTAGAAGTTTACATAGTCTGACAGATACAGAGACGTAAATGGACAAGACTACTACAGTTTAAAAGGAGGAATAGTTATAAAGACATCTGACCTAGCCCTTGAGGACTCAATGGAATTTTCCCAAAGAAGCAATCCCTGTGCTTAAAAACAGGTAGAACCCAGTCAACCAAATGCAGTAGGGGATGGATCCATGACAATTCTTCCCAAAGGCTAGAAAATTAAAAGCAAATATTTGGAGGTGATTTAACCACCTAAAAATTATCCCCAAAGATCAAAAGATCCCCACTGTTCTATTCAACATTCTATGCAATGGGGTTAGTTAAACACAGATCAGATGCGTTTCATATGCAACACCTTGAACAGTGACTCATACATGCAACAGTAAAGGCAGCCAGGAATTGCAAAGGACAAGTCTGGGTTTGGAGTATCATTCCTTGCTTGGGGTCTGTGTGACTCCCCCAAGTTGCTCATCGTCCTTAATGTCAGTTTCACCTGCAGTTAAATGCAGCCTGGCACATGGCAAATTCCAGATGAAGAAAGGGAGACCTGGGGAAGTGAGATAACCAGACTAAGGCAATAAAAGCAAGCCAGGTAGAAGTAGGCATTGACCCCTATTTGTCTGTGCTCAGTGCCCAAGTCTTAAGCACTAAGCATTTCTTTTCACCTTTTATTTCTCCTCAGCCGGCCATGCCAGAAAAGTAGGTTTTCACCACTGAAATGACAAAAAAAGAAAACATGTCCAGCATATTTAAGATGCAGACATTGTAAATGTAAGGTGTTCCTTGATTCTATTCACAAATGACTGTGTTTATTTAAAATACATGTGTCAAGAGACTTGCTTGTATCAAAACTACCTAAGGCCCAATTACGATTCTTGAATAAGAGGTCAGGGTTAAAAGCAACAGATTCAAAAGATAAATTTGGATCTGAAAAGGGAAAGATGACAAAACAGTTTGCTGGACAAGATGTCTGGCACCTTTGGCCACTTTTCAATGAGATAGAAGGGAAAAGATGTTGAGGTCACTGAGAAAACAATTTAAATGGGCCAGAAAGAGACAGAGTGTGTGTGATCGCTCCTTTGTACCTGCAGAATAAAGCACTGATTCATTCAGAGGGAGACAAAAGCATAATAATAAAGGGGAGGAAAGGGGTCTTTCTTACACCACAACTAGATCCACTAAATTAGGAGATTCAACTGGACACACATGACACCATGGCACACTGGCCTGGCTCATGGTGTCATTTTGTGTCAAGTATTAGTACAAAAACCTGACACCAATGCACTGAAGGAGCATTTGATGTTTCTTTAAATGGTTTCCGACTTGGCACAAGAAAAAATGAGTGTAACAACATCAATGTGATTGCTGCACTTCTCAAAGAGCTTTGAAAGTTACCTCTAGGTTGACCAGCTTGTTTCCTTACCCGTGGTTCCTCAGCGGGCTGCAAGATATTTAGAGTCTACTACTTTTTGCATGTCTGTTTTGCTGAAAGCAAAAGGGACTCAGAGTCCTCCTCTTGAAGCTGTCTGGAAGGGATCCATAGTGTCAGAATCCAGGATCTATGGAATAACTGGGGCAAATGGTAATGTACAGATGCAGCTTGGTACACAGACTAAAAATCCAGATCTCATGCTCTGTGTCCCAAGATCTTGATTCACTACACCTCTAGTGGGGTCAAGGAACTTGTGTTTTGACTAACACAATATGTAACCTTGACAATTAGCCAGATGCAATAAATATTGTATGTGATGAGGGAAAAGGCTGGATGGAAACTGCAGACGCTGGGGTGCTGGTCCCAGTTCTGGGACCTACTTGTTGTAGGATCTCTGGCAATTCACTTCTCAGTTTCTTTAGCCACTCTCTTTTTCCTCAAATGGTAAACTAGGGAGGAAGAGAGCTTGGGAAAGATCTGTAAGCATCTCTGGGCTCCATCAGTCTGGATTGGGGTGTTAGAGTTAGGAGCTACCATCATACTTACTAGTAATCAGGATCTTAGACTCGAGAGTGAACCATACCTGGGTGCAAATTTTAACATTGCTGCTTTCTAGTTCCTGGACCACTATCAACTAATATAATTTTTCTGGTGCAAGTTATATAATTTCACTAAGTCTCAGTCTCCTCAACTACAAAATGCAGATGATTATAACAGTGCCTATGACTGTTAAATGAACCGAGTATATAAAAGAATTCCCAAGACTATGTCCTGCTGAGTGCTCAATGCCTGTTAGTGTGAACACCCCTGCCAAGGTCAACCAGAGGAACTATCTGTCTTCACCCAGAGCTACTATGATTAAGGAGGTTCATAGAAAGGTAACCCTGGCTGCACAACTTCCTTGGGCTTGTCCTTTTATCAAGAGAAATTCAGAAGAAATGAGCTTTCCTGTGAAGAATGGGATACCAGTGGGAAGTGTTACATGTATCTCTCAGGAGAAAATATAGGAACAAACTAGAGAATGTTTATCAAAATGTGGTTCAGGGACAATCAGCTTCAGAACGAAGTCAGCACTCAAAGAAGCTTGTTCCTGTCGCTATTGGCTCAGACTCCCAGAGGGGTAAGTCTAGCAGTTTGTTTTTCAGAAGCCACACAGGAGACTCTTCTATAAGTGAGGTTAGAGGGTCACTGGCAAATATGGCTAGTGCAACCATCCTTCAACTCTATTCTCCAAGCCTGTGCTTACCCAGAAACAAGCAAAAACAAATAAACAAACAACAACAAAACTAGTGAAGGCAAATGGACTTGTACATCTGTGCATTTACCAAGAATGTGAACCTCTTACACTCTTGTTATCTCCAATGCAGCTGGGTTCCAAGCGGGTGTCCAATTTCTGCATAATTCACAACTCCCCAGAGAAACAAACACTATCCAAAGGCTGGCTACTTAAGGATGTGGATTCCTCAGAATGGCAGTGTGGTTTACAAAAAATAAATACAAAAAGCACGTGCGTGACTCAGGCCTCTCTGCCTCCTCTGTCCTCTCATCCTACCCCTTGTCCCCATCTGACTTTTCCAGCCCTGTTTCCATTCTCTTCTCTCACACTCTTCTTCAGATTTCCTTTTCCTTCCTTCCCTTCCCTGTACTTCTCTCCTCTTCTTTGCCCTGTCTACTCTGCAGCTTTCTGCCTTTGGGTTCCTCCTCTCACTTTCAGCCTCTGTGTTTGTCTCTTTCTTCGTGCCTCTTTCTCCCTCGTTTTTCTGCTTTCTCTAACCTTGTACTTGTGTCTGTCTGTCTCTGCCTGTTTCTTCATCACACACAGTAACTTGCTGCTGATTCACCCTCTGGTCCCCCAACTCCTGGCTTCCCTCCAACACTAAGCCTCCAGGGGGCATGTTTCTGGTAAGGCATGCACCCCAAACTACATCAGCCAGGGTGTGCTATATGTCTCTGCCGCCACTGACTCTCTTCAGATACTTTTGGCTATCTGCCACCAGGGGTAGGGAGTGAGGAGGGCTGTCTCAGTAGGAGGGAAGCTAAACTGGGGTTGGAAGGATGCAGCAGCAATTACAGAGTAGAGGCAGCAAGACCAAACAGCTCTACCACCCACAGTGTCCTCTGGAGAGGGGTTCTTTTGTGGTTTGGAGTGTTCATCAATCACTCTATTTCCAGACTACAAACATCTCACTGGAGAGGTGAATAGGCAGTGGGCTGGCAGTACCAAGTGTGTGTTGGGAAAACTTAGGTTCCCCAAATCTCCATCAATCTTCTCAGCCAACTAACCCTCTAAAAACACAGAAATCTAAGAAAATTCTCAGCGCCGGCTATGCATTCAGGCTGTAGAAAACTCCTTTCCCTCCTCACCCTCATCGCCCCCGCACATCCAGCCACTCCTCTATCTTCCAACCCCATAGCCACCTCTAAGTGCCTCCTTGATAGACATCCTATCACTTCACTCACGAAAAGGATAACTGTCCCCCACCTACAAATGGGCAAACACAGCGATGGGCCAAATTCAATTTTGGAAACTAGTACTTTGGAGTGCCCGCAGCTTTCAGCGCCCAAAGGATTTTCCACTGGGCACACCTGAAGTCGCAGAAGTCACTAAAAGATTAAGAATGGTGAGTTCTTAAGAAACTTTGTCAAAACGCAATGCCCTCCCCCTAATCAGAGCTTCCCTAGGCAGGGAGACTCTAATTTCTTCCAACCAGCTCACAAACTCGACCTGTCCTGCACTTGCCTGCACACACCACGTGGTCCCCACACCCGCCCTTGTGTCTGAGTTGCAGGATGAAAGTGCAGGAGGCAGGTAATAAGAATCCACTCTGGCAGGGCTCCCGATGTGCCCGCAACTCCCCCCCTCAGGGAGTAGAGAGGACTGAAACTCTGAGGTTTGGCTTGCAGCCCAGCCCGGGGTGATGGAAGACCCACCGCAAGGGACCACGGGGAAGGCCAGGGCTCAAGTCTGAGGACCAGCCAAGTCTGCACTGCTCAGCTGAATGGCCCCTCAGTTGCCTGCAAGTTGAAACCTCAGTCAGGCACACAATGAGGTCGCTGTTTTCCGACAGGAGGCATTTGGATGCTTCACACACTCACCCCAAATTGGGCCTGAGAGCAGAGAGTGTATTTCCTTACCCATGTTCAGATGCGCCCCTAGAAGTGGCAGAGGCAGCCTGGGCCCCGGGGAGGGCGCAGTTCACCTCCCCCGCACTCAGCCGCAGGAAGCCCGCGCAGGCCACCTGTTGGACTCCGTTGGACCGCCCTGTATCACGAGCCCCCAAACTCGCACAGTGAAGCGAGGCACCTCGGGTGCCAGATCCCTCAGCTACGGATAAATTTCACTCACACCTCCTCCTCGGACTGCCTTCGCTGACCACAGCCAGCCCTTCCCCCTTCTCCCTCACTCTTCCTTGACACTCCAGCAGTCTCTTAAAGGAAGCGCGCTTAGCCTCCCCTAGGGGCTGGGGCTGCCCACGATCTCCTAGCGCGCCCAGGCGGCTGCGGATCTCCAAGCGCTTACGCTGGAGCTTGCTTAATGCGCGGGCGGCTGAAAAACCCCAAATGGCACTTTGATGGGGAAGAGTCAGTGACCTGCTCTGTTCCAGGCAGCCCCCTTTCTCCTTGGGAAGCGGAAGGGGGCTCACCTCTTAGCTTAGAGATGAAGGCAATTCGGGAAAGCCCAGAAGGAAATTGGGTTGGGGAAACCAATGTTGCGTTGCGCTGTCAATCCCTGGAAAGGTGCAAGGAGACCCAACTTTCTCTCGCCTCCTTGCCATCCCTTCAAGGGCGCCGCCACTAGCGACTACTCACCCCTGGGTACGGACGCTGCCCCAGACAAGCACTCAAGGAAACCTGTGCTCACCGGGTCGCGAAACGCCTTGGGGTCTCGCTCAGTTCCTCGGCCACACGGCGAAGGCTACGCGCTCCAAGCGGGGCAGCTGAGGGCAGTCGATCCCATGGGTGACGAGTTGGCAGAGGGCGCGCCGCCCGGCTGGGGGCGCATCGCTCCCAGGTCTGGCGCAGGCTGCGGCTGAGAGAGGGGCTCTCGGGGAAGTTGGTGGCGCTGGGGGCAGACTTCGGACTTCGCGCCCGCTCCGGCTCGGGCAGCCGGGTGCTTCCTCCGGGGTAGACAAGGGACTCGCCCGCGGAATGGGGGCCGCTCGGGCCAAGCGGCTGCCGGAAGCCTCCACCGGCCGCCGCCTAGAAGGAGCGCAGCGGCACCGCGCTGCCTGGAGCCCCCAAGAGCGGCTGGGGCAGAAGAAGAGCGAGGGAGCCGGCTGCTTCCTCCCGGCTGCGGGCGCCCCTTGCTCACAGCCCAACCGGCTGCAGCCCTCCGCTCCCCTCCTCCGGCCCACGTCCTCCTCCCCTCCGCTGCTTCTCCGGCTCGCGAGGCTCGCCTGGGACCAGAGGCTGAGCGGAAGGCGGCCGCAGCGCCCGCAGCATGGAGGGCGATCTCTCCGGCTCCGGCTCCGGCTCGGGCTCGGGCTCGGGCTCGGGCTCGGACTCCGGCAGCGGCAGCAGCAGCCGCCGCCTCCCGCGCGCCCACGTGCTGGAGCCCCGGTGTGCGCGCTCCGGCTGGCGGGGCCGCGGGGAGGGAGGGAGGGAGACGAGCCGCGGGTGGGGGCGGCGGGGCGAGCCTGCACCCCCGCGCAGCAGAGGGGAAGCCGCCGAGAGGCCCCCCAGGGCGCGGGGCTCCTCGGCTGCAGCTCCGGGAGGACTGGCGTACAGGGCTCCCCCAGCTCTCCCTCCCCGTGCGGAGCGCAGGGAGCCTGAGCGGAAAGCGGGCGGGTGGCGGGGGGAGCTCCCCTCCGCAGGATTAGCGGCCAGCAGGGGCCGGAGGCGGCTGCGTGTCTCCGCCGAGGGGACGGGTTCCAAGTATCCTTGAACCCCCCTCTCCACTCCAAGAACGGGGTTCAGAAACACCGCGTGAAGGAGTAAGCGGATTCCCAGCGAGAGCTGGTTCCGGCGTGCCCCGCCTTCCTCCCGGAGTAAGCACTTTTCCCGTTAACCAACAGACTCCAAGGGTTCCTCCTTCCAGGGAGAAGGGAGTTGTCTTGCAACATGAGCCTGACAACCTCCAATCAATTGGCAAATAATTAGTAAGCACCCACTTCGAGCAACGCCTGGCAGTGTCCTGGAGCAAAGGGCCCTCCGTAGTTGGGAGCAATGTCGTGTTTTCTGCGGTGCCCTTAGGCCTGATTGCCCCAACAGTAAAATAAGGTTCCTTCCTTATATGAGTGAGAAAGACAAAACAAGTACGTGTGGGAATTTTAAAATGCAAAGACAATTTAAAAGATGGGTAATACTCCAATGCTAATAAGAAACATGATTAAAATTAAAATGCAGTAATAGTAAATGAGAACACTAAGGAAATAAATAAATTGCAATATGCACATATTACTGGGCATTCTGTGCAATCACTTAGAGATCAATGTCTCCAATCTCCTCTCAATAGGGAAACTGAGGCTCAGAGAAGATAAATAAATGGCTTGTATACTGTCACACAGTGTCTGATTGATCATAAACCACTCTGGCCTCTGTCAATCCTGTGCTTTTTCTCCCGTATGCCAGTACACAAATTACACTCAGCATTATTAAGATGAGACGTCAGCAAAAGAGGAGAGAGAGATTCATTCCCTCTGGGGTTTCCAAAAAAGGCTTCAAGAAAGAAGTGGGATTTAGCTTAATCCTAAAGATTGGGCAGGATTCGAATAACTGGAAAAGTGCAATCGTGCAAGAGGAGGAAGTGAGAGGTCATGGAGAAGGAGGAGGAGGACCAGTGGAGCAGCAGCAAACTGGTCTGGCAGGAGAAGACAGCTTGCCTAGGCAATGGGGAGTCACTGAAGGGTTCAAAGTAGGAAAAGAAAATAATGAAAGTTTCATTTTAGGTTGATCAATATATTCCTGTACAGGATGGATTAGAAGCAGAAGCGGGGGTGGGGGTAAGGAGGAAAGGAATTGCAGGCAGAGAAAACCGTTAGGAAGTCAAGGCAGCTGCCTAGGTGCAAGTGATGGAAGTCTGATGAGATGTGGTAGCAGAAAGAAGCTGAAATAAGTGAAACTCTTCCTGCTCCTGTTCTTAAAAGCCTACTTTATAGGAAGCGCTGCTGTTAATTGCAGGGGACACCTATGGAAAGGCTCTGGTGTTTAATACACCCTGGGAAAATGGGGCTGATACTTCAGTGAAACAGTGGGGCTTTTCACAGGAACTGGTCTGAAGTGTGTCCAGTCTCTTGGTTTCAACATTTAGCACCCAAAAGTGAGACAGCAACAGCCCTTCATGAAGAATGGAGTAGGTTAGGATTTCTATCAAACAAAAGCAAATACCAGAAAAAGAAGGAAATTCTTATTTTGCTTTTATTCCTTGTAGGCACTTGAAGTCACAAATGAATGGCTTCTGGGTTTTCCTCATTTTTTCCTCCTATAAATAGTCTTTCCATCTGGTATCCTGTCTCCTTGAGTGGACCAGCAGCAACAGTAGCACCTGGGAGCTTACCAGAAACAGATTTTTAGGCCCTGCCACACAGCAATTGAATTAGAAACTTCTTAACAAAATTTCTAACTTGTATGTAGCAACATTAAGCTTGATAGCATTTCTCTATCTGTTGCTCTCCTAAGCTAGGGTCCTCAAGCTTTTGAGTGTGATGTATAATAAAAAACACAATGTATTATGCCATGGTCCTACACGCACAGACATATGTGAATATAATTTAAGTACAAATTTCACAAAACAACATGTATCCTTAATGTGTGACTCATTCAAACATTTTTATTCAATTCATTTTATTTTAGCTGGTCGTGACCTACTAATTGATTCCAGGCCTATGGATGGGCTGCAATTTGTGGTTTGAAAACTATTGAGCTGTGCCATTAAGTTTTCTTCCTTGGATTTTGGTTGTCTATGTATCTGCATCTTATCTAGTCTGTGAGTTCCTTCAGGGTAACTTCAGATATTTTTTATCTTTGAAATGTAAGTCAGAAATTACAGAGGGTTTTATGTGTAGTGGCAACTCAATAAATATTCAAAGAGTAAGTTAATCAATGAATGCATGAATAGATTAAAGCTAGGAATTGGGATCAGGCTGAGAGAAGCTGAAGTGTAGGAGAGGGTTAAGGCAAGAAAGTATTTATCTCCAATTTCAGTTCATTTGAAGCATTATCAACGGACTATTAAAGTTATTTCTAAAACAATCGTACATTCCAAATATCCCACTGTCAGCCAGAATCTTATTTTCCAGTAAGGTCCACCTTAATTACTTTATAAAATTCCAAACTTTGAGGACTTGAGTATGAAGGAAAGCAGCTGAATAACTAACTCAGATAACTGGAAGAATACAAGAAATAGGGATGTGACGAAGACAAATTAGGGCACACCCGACATGGTAAAAGGACAGCTAACTGTAAACTTAGCCTTCTAGGACCAGAGCTGTTCACCAAGGAAAGGGAAGAACTGAAACTACTTACTTGGACCGAGGCAGATTTTTTCTGACTTCACAAAGATACTTCATCTTTTCAAAATTCAAAATAACTTTTTTTTGAGTATAGTAATTTGCCTGTCGCAGGAAAGATACCATGGAAAAGTACTTATTGTTTACTAACCTACATAACTTTGGAGTGAAGAGTATTATGACTTATTCACTATAAATAAAATCATAACCTAAGGGATGAGTATTAGAGTCACAGTATTTCACACAGTAAAGAGGTCTCAAGTGTGCACAGGTCCAACTCCTTATTTTAAAGGAATCTGTGAAAATCATCACAGATGCTCTTATTACAGGTCCTACAAGAAAGTTACAGATATAGGATTTGATCTCAGGTTGTCAGACTCAGTCATCACCACTGTCTCTTATATGCTACATGGGGGTGCTACCAACTATACGTTAGGATTCCCTTTTCAGCATAAAGAAGAATAATTGGTTTGTTTTCTTAAAAGTCTAGAAGTAGGTAACATGTATTAAGTATCAAATATGTAGTAGGCACTGTAGCAGGTGTATTACTTGCTTAATTTTATTAAAATCCCCATTTAAAACCTCCCCAAAATAGGATTTTTAAATCTCCATTTGCAAGAGATGTATGATGTTGAGAAGGAAGGGTCATAGAGGTTAAATAACTTGGAATTTAAGACCAGAAAGTTTCAGAGAAAGTTTGGAACAAAGTCCTGCTTTATTCCTAAATCCATATCCTCTCTTTCTCTCTTGTGCTTTGTTTCTCAAGCCATAGCAGATTTTAATCAAAATCTGGAAGATGGAAGGGCAGAATTCTGTCTGGGGAAGAGGATTGAGAGAGGTAACCTGAGAAGTACCCCGTCTTGCTGAGGTTCTGGGATGCTTGAAAGGATTATTTGCCTCGAGTAGAAATCCTACTAAATGATTTGAGTACATCTCAGTGTGCAGAATCCACAGATTGGCTAGGTGGTTGCTCATCACACGTGAAAGTTAACACTGCTGTCTAAAACACCATTTGGCTGCAGCTCAACAATAAGTAGCACTAGAAAAATTTTACTTCCTGTGTAAATTGGGATCCTTTTGTTTGTCAAGGTAACAGATGCCAACTTAAGCTAGTTTAAAGAATCAGCTTAAAAAATGAAGCAAAGCCTCTGGAAAGAACAGTAATGTGGCAATGAACTTCTCAACGTCATGCCCTCACTCTCTCTCTCTCATTCTCTCTTAGAGAGAAAGTATATTACACACACACACACACACACATCTTTTCTCATCTCATTGTCTTACTATGCTTATACTTTCTTTTCTTGCTATAAAAGAACCCTCTGCATCTATGTTCCTCTGTGGCAGAAACTGTCCATCCCATGCACATCACATGTATTTCTTCACCTGCTATCTCTGGACCCCAGGTCTTTACCAGGAGAGAATATCCTATTAGCCCATCCTGTGTTAAATGTCAGCCTCTGGACAATCATACAACCCAGGAGTGTAGATTGACAGTGTCAACAAGGCTCCTAGAAGTTTAGCTTTTTGAATTAGATATGAAGTGGGGAAGGTGACCAAGTCCTGGAAAGAATATAAAAGTGTGGTGTTGGGGATCTAATTATATGCACACTAAATTGTGTGTAGGCAATAGCCAGGGGGACATGAGGATTGGCGACAATCCAGATGATTCGAGGCCCTAAAGTATGAATGGATCTCTTTCTAAAGATCCCTGCCACCTGTGAACCTGAGTACAAGGACCAAAACGAGTGGAAGGTAATGAACGTCTCTAGCAGCTCAGATCTGCCATTTCATCTGAAGATTCACCCTTGGCCTGATTTCCTAAAAAGAACATTGAAGGGCAATTTGAAAAATCTGTGTTGAAACTCTGCCCTCACCTGTTTTGCAATTTGGGGCAAGGTACCTCACCTCATCAAAATCAAAGCTGCTAACCCTGCCTACCTCAGAGAGCTGTTCCAAGAAACAAACATCTGTGAAACTGGCGCTATGTAAAATCTAAAACACTGAACAAAGGTACAGGATTATTTGTAATACAAGAAATAACAGGAAGTCAATGAATTGTAACACTTAGGTTACCTTTGCAAATGTATATTTCACCATGTCTTTGGAGTAGAAAAAGATCAGGCTGTGAGTAATGTAATGAATGTAAAGTGTGTTTATTCTGTTTTTATGAGGCATGGTTGGGTGAAAAAGATCTGTGCAGCTCAAAAGTGAAGACCTGAAAAGTGTACAGTTCTCAAGAAAGAAATGGAGCATTCTATGGTGTCAGTAACATTAGCAGTAGTAATAATAATATAGCAATAGCATACTAACCAAATAGTTACCACATTCTGGCATTGTGCTAAATGATCTCCAGGCATTAGCTCATTAAAGTCATATAATCGTCTCAGCTGGTCTCCATTATCATCTCTGTTTTAAAGATGAGGAAACTGAAGCAAAGAGGAAGTAATAATTTACCCACAGTGTGAAAGATGATAAGTGGTAAAAACCAGATTAAGCCCCAGTTTGTTTCAATCCGAAGTTAAAGTAAATAAGCAATATACTATTCTATATTTTATTTTGTAATCTTGGGAGAAACATATGATAAATTTTAAGTTTTAGTGGTGAAAACCATAATGTAAAGAAAAGCATCTAATAATCAAAACTAGTCAGGCATGACTCCACATGTGTTTTTGATGTATAATACTATTCCATTGGATATGAACGATTGCTAATTAAAACTGAATTATTAATAATCTAATCACTACAGACCTATTAAAATAGTGAAAAAAGTAATACCAATTTTTGATGAGATGCTCAGCAACAAGAACACTCATTCATTGCTAATGAAAATGCAAGACGGGACAGTCACTTAGAAAATAGTTTGACAGTTTCTTAAAAAGCTGAATGCAGGCTTAACATGAAACCAAGAAATTGAATTCTTAGGTATTTATCCAATTTATTTGAAAACATCCCTACACAGAAACCTACAGGCAACTGTTTATTTGCAGCTTTATTCATAGACACCAAGAATCAAAAGCAACAAAGATGTTCTTCAGTAGGTAAATGGATAAACTGTGTATATCCGTGTAATAACATAGAACAAAATAGTATTCAGTGATAAAAAGGAATAAACTAGCAATCCATGCAAGATATGAATTCTAAATACATATTGATCAGTAAAAGAAGCCAATTTGAAAGGACTATATGCCATGTGACTTTATTTATGTGACATTCTGGAAAAGGCAAGACCATGGAGGTGGTAAACCCATTAGTGTTGCTAGGGGCTTATGAGAAGATCAAGTATTGAAGCACAGGGGATTTTCTTAGGGTGGTAAAACCATTCTGTGTGTATATTAATGGTGAATGAATAACATTATGCATTCGTCAAAACATATATAACTTTATAGCACAAGAGTGAACCTTTATGTATATAAAATTTAAAAAGCCATTTAGGATTTGGGGGGATCCCAGAAAGAAATACAGATTTTGACAAGAGACTTAACTATAGTATAAAAGTATGAAACCCCCTTAATGAAGGAAATGGAGAAAAAAGGATTGACCTAGTATTTGAAAATGAGTGGACTCGGTAAGACCAAATGTAAAAGAAATGTTTTATGATCACTGTACTGTAGTTGATAAACTTATTTCACATGGGGTACAGGTTAACAATATGAAACCCTTAAACATACATCCTGGAATTGAAAAATCAATAGTAAATGGTGAGAGCCAGGTTTCTCATTGTTGATGTGGAAGGTTACAGGTAAGCACTGAGAGAAGGCTAGAAAGATCCATGTGGTAATGGATTGGAATTAGAAATATCAGTATTAACTCAGGCTTAGCTTAATATAGATACAGATGCAGCTCGGCACCTGTACTCAGTGGTTAGGGCACTAGCCACATACACTGAGGCTGGTGGGTTTGAACCCAGCCCAGGCCTGCTAAAAACTATGAGAACTGCAGCAAAAAATAGCCAGGCATTGTGGCAGATGCCTGTAGTCCCAGCTACTTGGGAGGCCGAGGCAAGAGAATTGCTTAACCCCAAGAGCTGGAGGTTGCTGTGAGCTGTGATGTCACCGCACTCTACTGAGGGCGACAATGTGACACTTTGTCTAAAAAATATACATAGATAGATACCGATGGATACATACAGGAATAATTATAGATGTGTGAACATAAACAGGTTAGTGTACAGATATATAATCTTTACTCCGTCATCTGAGAAGGCCTAAAAGCAATGACATCTCAGTAACTGCACACATGTCACACCCAGATCTTTGTTTCTAATATCATTTTCCAATAGAAGGAACCAAAACTTCTTGGAGCAACGTCTGATTGGAGAACTGGAGAAAGAAATCTTCAAAATAATTCTGAAACATCTTGTAGTACCAGGAAATAAAAAAGTGCTTTCTCTATCTCCACACACACACAAACACACACAGAATAACACAGTGTGTCAAATGGACAAAGGAGCTAACTGAAAGAGTCTACTAAGCTGGAACAATTTGAACAACAAATAAACAAATTAGTATTGTGTTATAACCCAAAATATAAAACAAATATGCCTGTGGCCACACTGATAGAAATAAACGATTGAAGAAAAACAAAAAAATGGGGGAGAAGAGACAAATCTCCCATGTAGAAGAATTTCAAATATTTCATGTAGATACTTACCACTCAACGAAACAGAGCAGAACTCTCCATTCTCTAAGTGTGGGCTAAGAAGAGGAAATTTACACTGGAGAAACCTGAAAAAGTCTTTCTTAGCCAGGTGGTCAATATTAACATCAACGGTGCCAAGACCAGTTGATGGTATACACTCTAAGTATGATGAGAAGGGCATTTTGCCTCTGTGGTCTTTCTGTGAGGAACTTGTAACCATAGTTTAATCATGAGAAAAACACAGAACAAATCATAATTAAAGACTATTCTATAAAGTACCTAACCAAAATACCAGTTTCCTCAAAATCATCAAAATTATAAAAAATACGAAAACTCTGGCAAACTGTCACAGCCAAGAAGACACCCAAGGAGACATGACAACTAAATATAAGTTGATATGTTACTGAGATCTTAAAGAGAAAAAAAAGACAGTTGATTAAAAACCGAGATATAGGAATAAAATGAACTTTAGTTAATAATAATGTATCAATATTGCTGCTTAAATTTGTCAAATGTACTGTACCAATATAAGACGTTAATAATAAGAAAAAGTGGGTATGAGGCATGTTAGATTCTCTGTACTGGCTTGGTAATTTTTCTGTAAATCTAAAATCACTCTAAAATAAGAACTCATTCTTTTAAATGTAAAATAATAATAGTAACATTAGAGAACCCCAGGAGATATGTTTCAGAGACTGCATAGTATTCTTTCCTTGAATAATAAAATATTTAGAGCAAGAATATCCAAAACCAAACAAGAATGAAAACAGAACTTAACTAACTTAGACTCATCAATGAGAAAAAAATGTAACAATTAATTTTTCAGACAAGTCAATGTCCCCTTTTAAAATCATTCGAAGCCCCCTGTTGTACTCAAAAACAATGCTCCTTCTCATTTTTCTGCTTGCTAGGCCTATTCTGCTCATATTTAATGACTATTTAGACATCTCAAAGATAATATTGATCTGTGTCTTAAAGTGGAATTGATTATTCAGCATGCATGCCACTATTAAAATGTCCTTTCATTACATAGGCTTTTGCCTTAGCACACAGGGATGCTATTTTGTCATCAGCATGTATTTGGTGTCTATAGGGTTCAATCTCCACTAAACAGATAAAGTCAAGCTTCATGAAGAGAGTTTGATTTAAGTTTAAAAGCCAATAACAAAATGCAAGTGTGGCTGTAGAAGAGCATGTGCCAATTTATTTCTGGAAAGAAAAAGAGAGGGAATCCTTTTAAAAGATGACAGTTTTATATCATCTGGAGATTACTTAGGGGAGAAAAATGTGTGTATGGTAACTGCAACCATTTGAACTGAGTAAAACAATTAGGAGGTGATTCAAATCCCAATTTCCATCCATTTTTCCCATCTATTCATTGGCTTTTTGGAGGACAGAACAGCAAAATGAAGATTGCCAGCCCGTTCCAAATTACTAAAGGAAGAGATTTTATTATTCGTACACTATGGCAAACAAGTCAGAATTGAACTATTCCTTTGGAATTCAAAAGCTGTGTAATTTTTTTCACCAATACTTTCTAGGTACAGTATTTTCTCTGGAAAGCATGTTTTTTATGAATTCTTTTTGTTATTTTGGTAACATAAATATTACTTCAACGCAGGATGTTTCTTCTCCCAGAAAAATGAAAATTTGAGGTCTAGCACGACACTATAACCAAACTATATTTTTAGCACCCTGGAATATTTTGAGGTTAAATTATATGTGTAGGATTTTAATTTTGTTAATTTAGCAAACCTAATGAATGATTAGAACATAACTGAAGTAAGATACCATAGAATATGACCCAGCAATTCTGTTCCTAGGTATGTAGCCCAAACTGGTGTTCAAACAAAATCTTGTACATGAAGGTGCAGAGCTGCACTGTTCTCAGTAGCCAAAAGATGGAAACAACCCAAATTTCCATCAATGATGAATACATAAACAAAATGGGGTATAGCTATACAATGGAATGTTATTCATCCATGACAAGAAATAATGCCTGCTGTAACATGGATAAACCTTGACAACATTATGTTTACTGAAAAAAGGTCATATATTGTAGGATTCCTTTTATATGGAATACCCAGAATAAGCAAATTCATAGCAATACCAAGCATCATTTCTAGAGACTAGGAGAAGTAAGGAGTGGGAAGTGACTTCTTTTGGGGGGGGTGATGAAAATGTTCTGGAATTAGAGAGTGGTTGTACAACACTGTGAATGTACCATAAACCACTGAAATTGTATAAAGTGGTTAAAATGTTTAATTTTATATTACGTGAACTTTACTCAGTAAAAAATACATACAGTATGTATGTATGTATGTATGTATGTATGTATAGCTCGAGGACACACTTTGGAAAGCACTGGAAGACTGAACCACTAGGCTTGTATAATTGCAGACACCTGTAGTGTCCATGGGGCGAATCCAGGAGAATTAGCACACAGGAAGTGTAGACACTGCCTCGGCAGAACAGCACGGAGAAGAGGGCTCCCTGGGGAATCAATTCTCTATGGATACTCTGCCCTGCTGTTCTGTTCCACCTAAGACATCAGAAGCAGAAATTTAAAAATTAAAACAACTGCGTATCAGGCAGAGAAGCAGATGGTCATCGAGATGGTCTGTCAGGCTAGGAGCAGGCTGCGGTTGGTAGGCTCTAGTCACGAACCACAACTAGATGTTTCTGCAAAATGCATCCAGAACATCCCTTATGGTCTGCAAAGTCAATGGCAGAGGTGGCCAGACTGTAGATGGGGGTACTTAGCAGACCCGTGGGGGTGAAACCTGACTGGAGGAGGTGCAGACGGGCAGCTGCCGAATGAGGAAGCATAAACTGGAGAAAGGATGCCGGGTAAACGTAGGAAACCATAAAGGAAGCCAAGTTACAGGAGCACTTGCCAAACACATTTGGTTTCAGATTTCTTTCGGGGAGGTAGTAGACTTAGTTATCTCTCATGAGCCATGCTTTAAAAATTGTACCAAAAAAGCAATGCCCAGATGAGATGAAGCTGATGATTATTTGGAATTATGACATTACTGTTGATTAAAAAAGCAGTTCCTGTTTGCTTGGTGTTAACTAAGGGCCGGCCGTGTGCTAGAAGCATCAGATGGATTACGTCATTTAACACTCACAATTACCCTTTGAGGCAGGTGTTGTACACATCAGATGAGGACCTGAGGAAACTGAGGCCAGTCTCATAGTTAACTAGTAGCTGAACTGGTGTTTTGGTTTGGAAGCTAGGAGCCCAGCGGCGCTGCCTGCTCTTGTCATCACAGAGGCACTTTCAGTAACAGAAATGCTAGCAGAAAAAAAGTCCAGGGTAAGCCTAGTGGTCTCTTGACCTGTTATAACCTGACTCTGAAGAAACACACAAAGGCCCAGAAGCTAACCAGGGCAGACAATATACATTGTCTATTTATACAACTATATAAATGATCTGTTTATACAACTATAATTCCCAATAAAATTAAACCTACTATCAGATAGGACCCCTGAATTTTTCAATACTTAATATAGTGTCTGGTGTATAACAAGTCTTTAATAAATATTTCTGAATAAATGAATAAATAAATAAAGCTCTACCTCTGACTAATGACTGATAATAATAATACTTGTTACCCTACATTAAACATTTAGCTAGGAAATGCACATTTTACAAAGTTTATATTTTATTTCTACCTTTCAACCAATAAGTACTATTATCCCATTTACCAAAAGCCTAAGGTTTAAATAACTTACCCAAAATTAGTCATCTAGTCAAAAGTGAACTAGGTTTCCAACCCTAATCTCTATGACTCCAAATCCAGGTGTTGACACCGCTTCTATTTTCTGTAATATATTATCTATCCCTTAGCGAGGTGGGATTTTTCCTTTTTGGAAAAGGGAAAATTAAAATTGTAATGTTAGGTTAAGTTTATTTATTTATTTTTATTTTTACTTTTTTGAGATAGAGTTTTAAGCTGTCTCCCTGGGTAGAGTGTCGTGGCATCACAGCTCACAGCAACATCCAACTCTTGGACTTAAGGGATTCTCTTGCCTCAGCCTCCCAAGTAACTGGGACTACAGGTGCCCTCCACAACGCCTGGCTATTTTTTGTTGTTGTAGTTGTCATTGTTGTTTAGCAGGCCCTGGCTGGGTTCAAACCCAACAGCCTTGGTGTATGTGGCCGGTGCCCTACCCACTGAGCTACGGGTGCCACCAGGTTAAGTTTCTTTTAAAAAATGCAAAATTATATGCATGTTTTGATTACAATTCTGTACAAATTCACATACATACAAAGGAACCAGCAAGATGCTTAGAAAGTAACAGTTTTATAAGAATGGTGAGACTACATATAATCTTTTTTAACATTTTGTTAAATTTTCCTATAATACCATTTTAAGACTAAATAAGAATTGAAGAAAATACAAGTGTAATACAACAAATTGTTATGTGTCTACCAACTGATTGCTTTAGGCAGAATTACTGCTTGTGAGCGGGTTGTAGATCCAGGATAATTACATGACATTTTGGGTACCATATCTTCCTGAATATATGGCAAATCTCTATGAAATAGGAATTTTGAGCCTTTCTGAATTCTTCAGTTAAGATTAAAATACTGAAAATATGATCCACTGTTCTTCTCAGCGGGACATTAAAAAATATCACTTGCTATAATGTAGCTTCAAACCAATTTCTTCTTTCATATAATCTATGAAATATTCGCTGTCTCCATATGTATTAAGTTTTATTACTCCTGGAAACGTCAACTCTGCCATCAGTCTTTCATCCCAGGGCCAGTTATCTTGTTAAAAGCTGCGCTAGTGTATGACATGTCCCTTCTCAAAAACCTTCTAGCACTCCCCTAAAGCAGAGTCAAAATCCCATTCCTAATCACTTCCAGTTCCTCCCACTATCCTCTACGGCCCATATGTTCTACATTCTGGCATTCACATTTATGATTTCATGTCTTTCTCCTAAGATTGATTTGATCTCAAATGCTTTGCCTCACTCATCAAATCCCTACTGATTCCTCAAGACTAGATAGAATTGTGTCCTACAACTTTGACACCCCCAGATCCCAGTTTCAATGACTCAGTATGTTGCGATCCCAATGCCTAACATTTGTACCTCTATAGCTCATTACATACTATCTTTGGTGATCTAAAAACAGTAGATAACACTTATTAAATTAAATGCATTAGTTATGCATTTTATATGCATTAGCTCATTTAAAATAATAATACTAGGAACCAAGTACTGTTAGCCCCATTTTAGGAAAAAAAAAAAAGGAAAGAAAAAGAAATTGAGGCCCAGAATGATGAAGGGCCTGACCCGAGAGTGTAGAGCATAAACAGCAGAAATGAGCTTTGAACTCAGGCCTGCCCTAGTCTGAAACCTATGCTCTTAACTACTATAAGTTTAAAATGCTCTCCAAATTTTCAGTCATTTCCCTGGGAAATTAATTGGAGGCCAATGTTTTAGACGGCAGAAACACACACATTTGATGTGTGTGTCAAGTGCCGCAGTGCCATGCTGAGCCTGAGGCAAAAGGAAAAATCAGTAATACTGATTCTGTGTTTTATTTAAAATTTGCTATTTTTTTATTGTGGATAGGCTTACATTTATTTGATTTAAAAAAAGAACAACAGTACATAATACTAATATGAAGTCAGTAGAACTCATGCACACCCACACAACAGAAAAACTCAGTTCAATTCAACCGGGGGGGCAAGGACGAAGCGGAGAGAGGAGGAGGAAGCAGGACTGGGGTGCTCCGACCAAGTGGGCACCAGACAGTGGTACCTGGCACACCTCCCGGGGCAGGACACAGCAGGGACCTTATCTAACAACTGCAACATTGTAACCTAATTATTTATACCCTCATATTAATCGGAAATTTTAAAAAGTTACATAAGATATTTATATTGAAGACTGTGATTTTTGTCATACCCTTAACTTTTCCCCCAACGTGAATGCCTAACCTGCTTCACCCTAATCCTTCACAGAGGGCACTCACAAAACATCGACCCATATATTATGTTTAATTCACATGTTGGTCTTGGATGAAAGACTTCAGACTCCTGACAGCAGTCACTATAATTGATCCCTTTCTCTAATCCTGATAACTTCCATACTGTGTCCTTCCATAGTTAGAACCTCAGAAAAATGACCCATCCCACAGGTAGAGTTATATTCCACAATGCCCACGAGAAGGAAATCCTTTATGAAAAGCTTAATATTTAATGGTTGTTTTAATTTTTCATCAGATGCCAAATCAAATGGTACGTGACCAAACAGCCAAAATAAGACTCAAAAGTCCACTTTGGTTTCTCTAACTTCTGCCCAAAAGGTGTTCATTTAAAGTCTCGAAGAGCTTCTTTTAGCTTCTCTCAAGGATGCCTTATATCACCGTAACTAATCTTCCAAAAACAAATCCAGGGTTCCTGCTGTTTATGATTCATGACACTTCATACAACTAGAAAATAGAGGCTCAGGACTTGCTTCAAACTTTTGAAAGATAATTATCTTTCTGCGGTCTTTGTGTTGGCACAGACTTTGGCCAACCCAAGGTACTCTGCAGTGTGCAATAGTTGCTAATTCAAAGAGCTCCATCACTTACTAGCCGTGTGGCATTAGCAAGATACAGAATTTCTCCAAGCCACATCTGAAAAATGCAGATAATAATAATACAGTTAAACGACTGTCACAAGTATTAAGTGAGAAAATGCTTGTCTAGTATACAATAATTACTCAATAAATATTAACCCTTATTTTTCATTTAATGTTTATACATTGAGAACCATTATGTCAAGCACTGGTAAGCCTCTTCTAGCCTGTGTTTCCAAAGAATGGTTGTTAAATTAAGAATCTTTTGTGTAAGGCACTCTGCAAGATACTAGAGGAAAACAGTAAGGAATAAAACAAACTCCCAGTGTTCCGTAGCATTATATTAGCCTAGAAATGTTATTTACCTAAAATAAAGAAGAAAGACTGCACATAATTAAAGTAAATAAAATGATAAATAAATGTGAGTTTGTTAAGAAAGAACTAAAACATACAATGGTATTACCAATTCAGTGTAAGAAAGCCTAGAGGGAAAATTTTGCATTTTTGTTCAATTATGTGAAACAAATACAGTAGTTGATTCCAGGAAAATGTAGAAAAGATTGCATTAGACTGCAAAAAGATGCAGGTTCCCATCACAATCTGTACTAGCAACAGTAGCTTGGTGAAGTCATTTAACCATCACTTATAAAATTGGGATTTGGTAAAATAATCTTTGTAAGTCTGTCAGTTTAGGACCTTTGGGAAGGAGAGAAAAGACAGAAGGAGAAGCCCGTGAGATTTATTGTGGGACAGGCCTGTGAAGGTGCTACGGGCCGGATTATGTTGTCCACCCCCGCCCCATCCCTTTGTTGGAGTCCAAGCCCTCGTGACCTCAGCATGTAACTGTAATTTGAAGAAGGGTTTTTAAGAGGTAATTAAGTTAAAATGAGGTAACATGGGTAGACCCTAATCCGATCTGACTGATACCCTTTTAAGAAGAAGAGATTTGGACACAGACGCACGCAGAGAGCAAGTAAGCACACAAGGAAAAGAGGATGTCTGCAACCCGGGGAGAGGGCTCAGGAGAAACCAGCTCTGCCAACGCCTGGGTCTCGGCCTTCTAACCTTCGGGATGGAAGACAAATTCCCCTGTGTAGTCTACCCAAGCTGTGGTACTTTGTTCTGGGAGTCCACAGAACTTGCAAACTGCAACGCAGGCCTGACACCTGTAAAGAGGGAGAAGAAAGGATACTTGTGTAGAAAAAAACCTGTGTAGCTCTGAGACAGCCTCAGACGCAGCGCCGCCGACAGGGAGCCCAGCGTGCAGGCCGCCTTGAGAGAAGGAATGGCCTGGCTCCAGTGCTGTGTGCGGTCCCATCAGGACCCAGCAGGTCACCGCAATCCTTGCAAAAGGTTCTTTCTGGAGGGTGATCTCAGCAGCATGCCTCCCTGGCAGTCCCAGGGAATGTATTTTGAAAATGCTAGAGAAAGTAGTTCTTTCTGTTACCATTTTTTCCCCTAATACTGTTGCTGCTACTACTGCTGCCACTGGTATTAACCCAATTTGTTCTTTTGCTAAATGGAGAAAAAGACAGAGGAGGAAGCAACAGAGAAGAAAAATAAAAACCTTTCATAAGGTTTTTAAATCATTTACCTTATAAATCATTTACCTTTATGACCAAATGCTTATAAGAAAGAAGGTTTTATTGGGTGTTCAACAAAAGTTAGTTACTGGGATATCTACGTTTCATCTGTATCGCCTTATGAAGGTTGGACAATTAAGTTCATGAACTCATCCTAGAAAAAGTATTACACATCTCATTGCTGAATATCACTACAGTCGCCCTCCAAGTTCTCCCCTGGACCATCTGGAGACCACAGTGATATTTAGTGATAAGGTTTATAGTACTTTTTCTAGGATGAGTTTGCAAACTTAATTGTTTGACCTCATAGGTTTTCTCTATTGCAACCTATTGATACAGGCACTCATTTTATCTTCATTTTGAAAATAAGGGAATTGTGACACAGAAGTGTTAAATAACTTGCCCAAGTACACAAAGGCAGCAGGAGAGGCAGGATTCTCAGCTAGTCTTCTGCTGCTTTGGACTACAGTGGACTCCAGAACACCTCTCTCCACAAAGGTGCTGAAACAGCCTTCTGCCGTATGAAATACTAGCTGGGGGTGGGGGTGGGGGGGTGGGGTCTTCTTCATCCAAAATACCTCCATAACTGGACATCCACAATACCCAACACTTCACCATTAGTGACTGACAGGAACACAGGGGCAAAAATAAAAATATGATATGGAAGAAAAAAGGAAAGTAAGTTACAAAAGGGTAAAGCTGTCAGGTGAGTCGATACCTTTTAAGGCATTTTGTCAGAAGCACTGCTCAGTAATCTCCTCTTGCTTTGTCTACCTCTAACTACAAAGGAGGCTGGGCACTTTGCTGCCAGAATCAAAGTGGAAGAATAAAGGGAAGACGGATCTTGGGTAGGCAACTAACAGTCTGCCCTGGATGCATGGCCTATGCCATTCCACTCATGCTGTCAAAGGATGAGGAATCTAGGATGGGCTAAAGTAACGATTTTCAACTGATGGACATGCCTCTTCCCCAACTGAGAATTATGAAGGTATGAGGAATTCCTTCTTAGAAGAATAAATTATATACACATAATCTTTAGTTGTCTTGTTGAGGAAGCAAAACATACCTGATCTGAAATTCAAGTAAAGCTGATAGGTGAAATTGAGCTAAAATTCAAGTAACCTTAATGTGTGAAAAAGTAACTAAAACTTAGGTTCCTTGAACCTTCTCCAAATCCTTTGATTGAACAGGTAGCCAAGGAGGTTTTAGGAATATGTCTTAGAAAATAATTGAAATTAGAATTTGTTTTTACTTTATAAATTAAAATATTTAAATAATTTTATTTGTAGTAACCAAAATTTCTTCTTATTCTTAGAAATAGGAAGTTGGATGATGTTTTCAGCTTGAAAACTAGATAAGCCAAGCTAGTTATATAAATGAGTATATGTAGTATGTGTGTATACATGTGTATATACACATGTATTTTGGTACTAGACTGAATTAGACAGTCAAATTTACAAAATCATGGCAAAGAGTTTTGTGAATGTCTTGGTTTTATGCTATGTTTCTATGTGCTTTAAATGCAAAGAAATATTCTTCTTAGGATCATAAAAGCCAAGAACGTCAGAGCTGGGAGGGTGCTTAGAGACCATCTGGACTTCTTACTCTGAGTATTAGGCCTTTACTGTTCGTAGCTCCCGTTCTCTAGTGTAATTTCATCTTCTGTGTGACCACTTGGCAGCATTTAAACAGGCTTCCTGTTTGGGGGATTTCTCACTTTACAAATATTGCGTCCCCAAGGTAGAAAACAGAATCATTTTTTTCCAGACTTCTTGGCAACCTGGGCATAGGAATGTGATCCAGTCTTCCTTAATCAGACTCACTCGCTGGGGACATCTATTCAGAAGGGAGACATGTGTGAGAACAGGCATCCTGTGGACTCCACTTTCTGGCATGAAAGAAAACAAAGCAAATAAGCCCCCAAAGTGGAAGAGACAGTGGTCTGTGGGTGGCACTGCACACATCCATGATGCTAGACATAAGTCTGTGTGCAGCAATTGCGGCAACAGAAGGGTCTCTACCGTGAGAGACAGTATAGTAGGGCATTTTCCTCAGGTGTATAGCTTCCAAGCCTGAGCCTCTTCTCCTGCCCCTATATAGACAGTCTGTCCTCTAAAATACAATTCTCCTTTCTGCCAAAAGTAGAGAGAGTTAATGCTGTTTATAAGTAAATATCATGGAGGATATATCTTATTTTATATATGGGAAGCTGAGATTCTGAAAGAATAAAGAAATGATAACTTCTGGTGATTTAATACACAACAGGGTGAAATGGGCATGAATTAAGAGATTACAACCAACACGCTATCTAACATGTACCATCAGGAGCATGGGGAATATGTGTGGAGATGGATCCTGGGGTTGCTAACAAGAGAGGGTAGAATATAAAGTTGGATAAAGGGGAGCTTATTGTCCTAGACACCCTGTGCTGTGATGTAAGACTTCCTATGCTGGCAAAGGTCCAAGCAGACCACAAACACAGACTAGGATAGCTCTTAGAAGCTTGAAAGCACATCTCACACTAAGTGAAGTAGAAATGTCGGAACTGTGATGGCAGATGGTGGCGGGAGAGATCAAAAGGCTCAAAGGAGTAGGGGTGCAAGGGTGTACAGACTATGTAAGGCTGAAAACCCAATAGCCAGCTGTGTTCTATGGCAGGACAGAGGTAGGATGGAGATATTAGGTTTTACAATACAATGGGGATTACACTGGTGAGCAGGGCACCAGAATCACTAGGAAGGTCTGTAGACCATGGCTAATAAATGCTATTACAGACTGGGCTCCCTAATCGCAGTGGGGATGGTAGAATATTGACAATAGATCCAAGTGATGGTGCTTAACTATTAGAATCAAGTCACAATTATCTTTTTGCTACAACAGCCTTAGTGGTACCTGAGGAATCTGGCCTGCAGAGAGCTATAGAAACAATTCAAAGAACATAGCATGTCTAGGAACAAGATAAATGGGAAGCCAAAAAGGGCATTGCTTAAACCAGGCATCAGCAATCTATAGCTTCCAAGCCAAATCCAGCCTATCACCATCAATTTTTGCACAGCTTGTAAACTAAGAATTATTCTTACATTTTTTATGGCTGAAAAAATCCAAAGAATATTTCATGACATGTGAAAATTATGATTCATACTTAATATCCACAAATAAAGTTTTATTGAAACATAGCCATGGTTATTCATTGACATATCGTTTATGGATGATTATGTGCTGCAGTGGAAGGGCTGAGTAGTTGTAAAAGGGACTTTGTTTCTGGCAAGGCCTAACATATTTGTTTTTTTTAATTGTTTGGGATTCATTGAGGGTACAAAGAATTAGATTACACTGATTGTTATTAGGTAAAGTCCCTCTTGTAATTGTGTCCTGCCCCCAAAAGGTGTGCCATACACTGTGACCCCCTCCATTCCACTCCTTCCTCTCCCTCTCTAATCACTCATTCCCCTACTATCCCTTTTGTTAGGTCATCTACTGCCATCGTATTAGAATTGAGTACATTGGATTCTCACTTCTCCATTCTTGTGATGCTTTACTAAGAAGAACGTGTTCTACCTCCATCCAGATTAATACAAAAGATGTAAAGTCTCCATATTTTTAATGGCTGAATAGTATTCCATTGTATTATCTGGCCCTTTATGAAATAAGTTTCCGAATCCTGGCCTACACTACACAATCAAAAGAATGTCAAGGAGACCTAGGCCCATTAAGACTCATTGTCCAAATAAAAGCTAAACTCTCTCTTGCTTACTATCCAGACCCAAACCAGCTTTCAGAAAGGAATTTCTGCTGGGCAGAGTCAAGTACCCAAGGGGAAGGACAGGGAAACATGACAGCAAGTACATGTAGTCACTCCCCAAATGAACCTATCACAAAATCTGATAAGCTAAGAAAAGAGAAATACTTAGATATTTCACAAAGCTGTCGGACAGAGGATCTAAGTTGGAAGTGATATCCAGGGGCCTGAAGTGTCATCAAGCCTTTATTTTTAGAGTGGGGCATATCAGGGCAGCCAGGTAATCAATAAAGTATTGGCCTCCAGGTTGGGCTGTAGGTGGACCCACCTGGTCCATGAACCCTACCAACAGGCATTTTTCTAGTCTCTGCCTATAAAAATAGGTGTACTTGGTAGTTGGGAGAACTCCCATGCTAATTCCTTGAGGTAAGAGCTGTCAGATAGGGAAAAGCTAAATGAAAGCTTCTGAAACTGGCTAAAATAAGTAATCAAAAATAATATTACATCTCACAGTAGAGGGGCACAGCAAAGACTAGTACAGATTTAAGATTTAAGGGATGCAGAGATGATGCCACTATTATTTCCCCCATTTAATTCACAAGTTAAAATGTCTGGCTTCTATAAAAACCATGTAGATTCTAGAGAATTACAGAGGATACCACAAACCCAAATAGGAATCATCTTCCATTGCAGATGCCATACCCAAGGGGGTAACCTTGGCAGAGCAGATTAAGCAGCCTTATAGAACCACAGTAACTCTTCCAGGCCTTGTCAGGATAGGTTCCAGGACCTTAATTATTTGGACATTGTATAGAATATTATGCTGGTCTACTACATAGATGACTTTACCATTTTAATCAGCCCAGGTAAGCAAGAAGGAATAATTATATCAGAGGATTTGATAAGATACAGCCTAGGCAAGGTCAATTTCATGTGAATTTCCTAGGCCTCAATTCCATGAATGGACGGTGTCCATTCATTGATACATTCATCCACTTTGCCCCTGAAGGGACTGTGTTCGTTCATTGATACATTCATTCACCTTGCCCCCGGTGGAAGGGACTGTGTTCATTCATTTCCTGGCCAAGGAACCCATACACCTATATATACCCCGAGACTAAAAGCCTAAAGTGGGAGATGGGGAAAGACCAGGAGAGAAACAGAGAGAGCTTTTCTCTCCCCACTTGAGTTCTCTCACTCTACCAGGAGCTGTAGTGTTGTCTGTATTCTTTTCTGTAAGTAAATTCTGTCTTACCACTGGGAAAAAAATAAAAAAATAAAAAATAAATAAATTCAAAAAGAAAGAAAAAAAAAAGATACAGCCTAGGCATAGGGTGAAAGATTAAACTTCAAAATTCAGGGTCCTAACCACATAAGCAAAAGTTTTAAGGGACCAGTGGACTGGGGCATTCCAGGATATCTCCTCCAAAGTAAGGGAAATATTGAGCAGGAAATACAGATTCCAGACGTGGTAGATCCTAAATCCCTTATATCAATTCCGGTCTAGTCAGGAAGGTTCAATATAAAGACGCATTAATTTGTAGTGATGGATATGTGAATTAGTGTGGTTGTGGTGATCATTTCATAATGCATACATATACCAATATACCTGGGTGTATGCCTTAAATATATATAATTTTGTCAATTTTACCTCAATAAAGATGAAAAATTTATTAACAACTAACACGAGATAGGCTGCTAAGGGGTAAATTCATCGCTGAGATATTTCCGGCTGAGATTGACCAATACAAAATGGCCAAAGGGCTGTTAAAGGAACTTGCTTGGGGCTTGGCACCCATTGCACAGTGGTTACTGCGCTGGCCACATACACCGAGGCTGGCAGGTTTGAACTTGCACTGGAGCAGCTAAACCACAATGAAAACTACAACAAAAAATAGCTGGGTGTTGTGGTGGGGGCCTGTAGTCCCAGCTGCTTGGGAGGCTGAGGCAAGAGAATTGCTTAAGCCTAAGAGTTTGAGGTTGCTGTGAGCAGTGATGCCACAGCGCCCTACTGAGGGCAACAAGTGAGACTCTGTCAAGAAAGAAAAGAAAAGAAAGGCAGGAAGGCAGGAAGGAAGGAAAGAAAGAAAGAAAGGAAAGAAAGAAACTTGCTGGGAAGTTGCCAATAGGGGGTGCCATTGAAGACAATAGGGAGCCAGTGGGATCCTGTGGAATTCCTTAAAAACTTCCACTGAGATTCACTTGAAGCTCCACTACTTGTGCCCCACCCCCACTAACTATCCTAGAAAGAAGAAGCAAAGAAAATTCACCAGAACCAGAACAGAAGCCCCTTTCTCCTGAAGTGACCTTCCCCATGCCCTCTACGGGCAACATTAAGCACCATGCTAGCTGGCAAAGGAGAAAGCTTATAATATCCAATTCCAGTATCATGTGCAGGGAAATGCTGAACAGATTTGATGCTGAGTGGCAATAACCTGATATTAGGTGCAATCCGCGCCTTTGAATATTCAGCTTCTGCATGCCTAAATACTCTGTTACTAAAGACTAAACTGTAAAGTCCACCTCAACAATTTGTATAATCTGCAACAGTAATGAGAAAAAAAAGGATGGGAAAGAAGAAAGTGGTCAGCATGTTCAAATAAACACATGCATTTAACAAGCAAAGAGAAAATATTCAGATAGTTTTTGTTTCATAAGTGGTTGCATGGCTGACTTTGACATCTATGACTTCATTTTTCCATTATTTATTTACTGTTTCCCTGGCCCTAAACTAGAACCTGAGCTGGTCAGTGCTTTTTACTGGGCAGAGTTAAAATGAAGAAAAAGAAAAGAACAAATAAAACTATTTCTGAAGAATTTGAGTCCTTAATAGTCCAGCCTTTCTTTGATTGATCTAGTTTTTCATCACCTTTACTATTGGGCAGGGAAGTATTAAGAGGCACTCCCAGAAAATCTATAGACAAAGGCTTTTTGCCCTCATTGGCTAGCAACCAAAAAAATTTTTTTTTGGTGATCAGGGTCATTCACATCAACTAGTACCAGTTTTCAATTGGTACAATGTCATAAGGAACCCCAGGAGCCAGGCAGCAGTCTTATCTGCCATAATAATTCAGTGGAACTTGTGAAAGCATTCCCTTCTTGGGGATGAAGACCTAAATACTGGCATAGTACAAAAATGCAAATGTAGGAAGCAAAAATGCTGCAAGGAGTGATTGGATATCATAACAAGGGGAACCACTGGCATTCCTACTCCTTGATTCAGGGACCTGTGTGTATTCTGGCCATGGGGAAAGCAGCACCATGTTTATAATGGAATCACATTCAAAGCATATACCACATCCTGTGAGACAGAACCCTGTCTTTCAGGGGATTATCTCCCAACTGGTGCTATAATTAACTCTTTAATGAGTCATTTCACCTTTTATATAGGCCAGCTACTTCCAGGTGTTGAAGTATGCAGTGATTTTAGTTAATTCCATTGGCGTACAATCACTTATTCACTTCCTTTGTTATAAAATGAGCTTTTTGATCATAAGACATAGTGTGTGGAATTGCCATAATGGTGGATAGGACATTCTGTGTGTCTATGGATGGTGGTTATTGTGGAAGCATTGTGGGCATAGAAGGGAAATCCAGATCCAGAGTATGCAAGTATAGAGAATTAAGTTTGTGAACACATCCTAGAAAAAGTGCTACATACCTCATTGCTGTGTCACTATGGTCACCTTCAAAGTATTCTCCTTGGGAAGCCATGCACCAATGTCAGCCCCTAGTCCACTCTTCAAAGTAATTTGGGAACTCTTTCTGGAAAGACCATCAGAGCTGTCTTAGTATGAGGTCTGGCAACAAAGTTCATGAATTCTAGACTCTGGCATCAGTGCTTAGTTTCCTAAGAGGATAACTTTAAAGGTAACTATAGTGATATTCAGCAATGAGATGTGTAGCACTTTTTCTAGGAAGAATTCATGAACTTAATAGTCTGACCTTGTATATCTATTCTAGTGAGGACAAATCTTTGCCTTCTCCATGACAGAAGAGACCCAATATTCAAACTGCTGCCTGATATCAAGCTGACCCATCCAGAAAATAGTACCCCATCACGGGCTGTACACTCATGTCTACTATTGCCAAATTTGGCACTTAATGGTATTATTATCCAGATCAACTTTGGTGGAACAGTCATGCTGCTGAACCCATGTGCAGCTTTTATTCCTGCTCCTTTGTTCATGGACCCATTGAGCAATTATTTGGGTGGCTGGAGAAAAAAGCTAACTGACATCTACAGTGTATGTTATTTGTCCACTTGGTTTTTAAAATCCTTCTCTGTAATGGACAGATTGGGGGGACATTTTTATAAGCCCAAATATCTTCGAAGTCTGTGTCTGTCCTGAGAAGTTTATCTACACACCTTTCTCCGTCTTACCTTGTTACCAGTCTCCTAATACTGCTCCTCTAAAAACCCAAACATCTAGCCAAACTGTTTACAACTGCTTATAAAACAGTGCCTGTTTATATTTTTCATACATCTCTCATTCCAGACAAAGTAGAAGACAAATATTTCACTTTAAGTTTCACCCAACAGGAGGTTTCCTTGATTACTGTCTTCAGGGTCAGCCCTTTGTGAGGCTGTTGTGTTCACATTCAGGTGGTACCAGCACATCACGAGACCCGTCTGCAACCAGGCTTGAGTTTTTTATTCCTCAGGCACTTGATCATAAAGAACTCTCCAGAGACCATGGTTATGGATTATGGGAAAAGAGGCAAAATAATAGATATTATTGTTGATGGAACAAGAGCCATCTACTCATGACTTACTAGTACCTTCTGCACCTGCATGAGCTCTGTCTCTTATGTACCATTCCACCTGATAGTGGTTGCACACCTAACCTTGTGGCTGAGTCAGACACTCCCAGTTCTCAGTGAGAAAGTCAAGCTATATGGTCATTTGGCTTCCCTTTGGCCTCTGGTCTCTACCAAGGCCCAGCAGCAAACCAGAAGTTGTTTATTTAAAATGTAATAATTAGGAAAAAATGGCATAGACTTGCTAAAAAATCTTAAAGGTCTATGGTATGATCCACTAGTTCTTATCAGAGGCTGTTTACTCCATTCCTAGTCACCAAAGAGACTTCAAATAGCATCGAAACTGCAAAATCATAAGCCCAAATGATAGGACAGCTTTCAATGCATTGTGGACTTGGGGTAGAAATTTTTTTTGGCTTTGGTCCCTACTTGAAACTGGCAACCCTATGAGGTAACTTTGTAGTTAGGTCAAAGTAGCACACTCAAATCTAATATACATTGACTCTCAAGTCCAAAAATGGTTACCAAAATTTGTGCTTTTTTTCAAGTGGCTGGGATAAGGTGTAGAAAGTTGTATTTCATCTTTGAGGGGATATCATTACATGTTCCAGATGAGTGAACCCCTAGAAACTTCGATGAGGCAGTAGGCCCCTGAAATGTTACAGAACTCATTTACCACCTTCTAGTTTATATACATTTTACCAATGCATCAAAGTACTTGCTACTTCAGTTATCAAATACAAATATCATAACTGGAAGAGGAAAGCAGAGAGAGAAAGAAGAAGCGAGGGGGAAGGGAAAGGAAGAGCAGAGAGAGAGAAGGAGAGAGGGAGGTGGGGTATTGGTGTGTGCCACACCTTTTGGGGGCAAGACACGATTATAAGAGGGACTTTACCTAACAAATGCAATCAGTGTAATCTGGTTTCTTGCACCCTCGATGAATCCCGAACAATAATAATAATAAAAAAAAGATTAAATAAAAAAAAATTTTTTTAAATGAACAGTGGGTACATGGTAGACAGCCTTTGTTAGAGGATTTAGGGAAATAAATATCCTCATATACTGTTAAAAAAAAAGCATAAGTCGTCAATGTGGTACAATGTTTCCTGGACAATCAAGATGATCAGGATCATTACAGATGATGATATGGCAGATAGCAGAAGGATGGGTGCAGACCTAGGTTGTAAAGATACATGGTTGGCTCTCCTAGACAGAAGGGTAGTCATTCTGGAGGTCCTTGAGAATGGTATGGAGAAAACATCATTACCCAGGTCAATAGCTGCATACCAAATGTGAAGAACCATATTAATATGCTCTAGGACACCCACAATGTATTAGATAACAGCTGCAATTATAGTCAATACATGATTAAATTTATGGTAGTTCACAGTTTTTCTCCAAGTTACACTGAACTTATATACAGGCCAAATAGTTGGCTTAAATCAGCAGTTCTCAACCTGTGGGTCATGACCCCTTTGTAACAATGAAAATACATTGCGACATTAGGAAGGTTGAGAACCACTGGCTTAAATGAGATGTGATAGGCATGATGTCCTTCATATTTCAGATCTTGGATGATGTCACTAATCTCTGCCATTCTTCTGGGGTTGTGAGTATTGTTTCTGGTTAACTACCTTGATGGTGAGAAAAAGTTTCAAGGGCTTTCATTTGGCCCCTTTTTCCATAAACATTTGATGTGTCAGAGAGACATGTGGATAGTCCACCCATTGCTAAGTATATCTTTTCATATTACACATTCAAAATAATCATGGAATTAGTAATCCTGGGGATGAACTCTACCTGCTATGATTAAGATTTGCACAAAGACTTCACAAATGATTGCCATAATCCTCTTACTTTGTGTCACTGGGAATTAGCATCAATTCAAAGCCAGTGTGTAGTAATCTTTCACAACTGTGTGCATTTCCTTTTCTTCCAATGCACAGTCACTCTAGTATGGCCACCAGTTCCTTGCAGAAGGCATGGAAGAAGATTTATAGCAAGTATTTGTGGCAATATTACAAGGTCAAATAACTTCAATCAAGTAACTTTGGATCTGTGAATTGGCATATGTCTGGAAATAACTCACCACTGTGATGACACAAGTCAGATTTTCTGCTACTAGAGCTAGAGAGGTTTTTTGGTTTCATAGGTCAAACAATATTCTAGTAGACTGTACATAAATTTTGTTATTAGTGACAACACTAATAAAAATTAACCACTGCCAAAGGTCTCTGCAGGCCAAGGCATTCTGATTACCAGTATGTCCTCACTGGGTTTTATGACAGCAAGATGTGTTCACCTTGTATTTATAGGTTAAGTGCTTCCACTTGGCCCCTGCTACTCCATAATAACATTGGCCCCATTGAAATCAAGGAGAGCATTGGATGACCTGCATGCCAGCTGAGAACTACAGGAGCAAGAAATCAAGGAAAGCACAACAGAACTAAGAAGAGAAGCCCTTCCCAGCTCCTTCTACAGAAAAAGTCCACTCCCTACATACTAGCAAAAGAAATACATTTACAAAAGACAGCTCCAATATTACAGGCAGGAAGAGAGAGGGTAGATTTGAAGATGTGAGGCAAGAAAGTGGTTACTGTCATGTTAATGAATGTTGCTTTGAATTGTTTATCACATAACATGGAAGGATGCCTCCTCTGAGTGAGGCCCAGAGCTGGAGAGGACTCTATAGCAGGTCCAGAATGCAGTGAAAACAGCCGTCATGCAGGGGCTGCATATCCTAGCATTGTTAGAGTTTTAATGATATTTGGACAGAAACTGACACTACACAGAGTTATGATAAACCCCAAAGAAGAATCACACCATGAACACTAGGTCTGTAGAGCAAAGCTAAGTCATTTTCAGCAGACAACTACACATCATTAGAAAAGCTTCTCCTGGCATAGTAGGACTCTGAGACATCAAGTGACTATGTGGGCAAACCTGCCCCATCATGAGCTAAGTTCTTTCAGACCCATTCAGTCATAAATTCAGAAAGGTCCTGAAACAACCCATCATAAGATGGAAGTAGTATATAGTATGTACGGGATCAAGCATGACAGGGTTAGAGAGCATATGTAAGGAACACAAGCTAGTAACACTGATTCCCACTGTATCCAAATGTGTTTTCTGGTGCTTCTTTCTCTGCTGTCATGTATGACCACGTTGAGGGAGGTCCCTTATGATCAGCTAGCAGAGAAAGTAAAAGGCCAAGCTTCGTTAATTGACTAAATAGCTTAATACATGAACATGAGCTAAAAACAGACTGTAGTTTCATAGCCCTACTCAGAAATATCCCAGAAAGGCAGCGGTTAAGAAGAAATTCTCTCAATGGGTAGAGATATATGTGATATGTATAGTCATCTACTTTGTGTGAGAAGAAAATGGCCTTGAAAGAGAAATATTGGAAGAGCAGAAACTAACTAACTGACTAAATAAATTAATGAGTGAATAAATAAATATAAGAAAAAAAGAAAAGGAACAAAAATGTCTGGGCAAGAGTTATGTGGATAAACTATTGGCATAGGAACAAACACAAAAGATCTTTGATTAACATAGTAATGACTACCAGAGAACATCAGCATCAGAAGAGGCATTATCAACCAGATAATGTGGGATGGCTTGGTATGTTGACATCATCCAACTTCTATCAATGGCCACATCAGTGCTGATAGAAAATGGGGAAGCCATGATGGCTGGGATGGAAGCTAGGCATGAGCCCAGTAGTAAGGGCAGCCACTCGGGAAAGCTGATCCAGCTACTGTCAATGCCAAACATACAACCTCAGCAAAGGGACCAAAGTAGGTCTCCAATCCAGCCACCATTCAAAGAGATCAGTTAATTTTTTGGTGGGAAGTTGATTAAATTGAATACCTTCTGCCTTGGAAATATTAGCAATTCATCCTGATGCAAATTCAAAAATATCCTTGATGTACATTTGCCTTACCTTTCCATAGGGCCTCAACCACCACCACTATCACCACTATACATGCATATAAGAACTCAAGGAGTGTCTGCTACACTGACAGGGGTCCCATTGAACACTGCCTTAGACCAGTGATTTTCAACTGGTGTGCCATAAGGGGATCTTACATGTGCCATGAAATTTTTATAAGATCATTAATTAAATTATTTTGGAAATAAGTTGAAAGCACAGTAAGTATATTATTTTTCTTACTCTTTTTTTTTTGAACAACGTAATTTAAGTGTGCTACAGAAGTTTAATTATAAGCTAACTATAACCTAACTATAGGTTCTAGGGTGCTGTGGGATTAAAAAGGTTGTAAAACACTACCTTAGACCAAGAGAGTAAAGCAGTGGGCAAATAACCATGGCCCTATCACATACTGTGCTCTTAGAAGCTAATGGCCTGATAGAGTGATAACATGGCTCTTTAAAGGTATGCCTGAGGGACCACCTTGGAAATGATGCATTTTGAAGTTTGGAAATATACCCTGTCTTAGCCTGTTTACACTGCTATAACAAAATATTCGAGACTGGGACATTTCCAAAAAATATTTATTTATTTCTTATAGTTCTAGAGGCTGGGAAGTACAAGATCAAGGCACTAGCACTGGTATCTGGTAAGGGTGTTCTCTGCTTCCAAGATGGCAGCTGATTGGTATGTTCCCACATGGCAGAGGGTGGAAGGTCAAGCTAGAATTCCCTTCAGGCTTGAGTTCTTTTATAAGGTTGCTAATGTGATGACTCATAGGATGGGGTGAGAGAGGAGCCCTCATGACCTAATCACCTGCAAAAGGCCACACCTCTTAATACTGATGCCTTGGGGATTAAGTTTCAACGTGAATTTTGGAGTAGACTCCATCATTCAAATCATATCACACTTCAAATTAATGATCATTTATGGTGCTATGCCCACAATAGTTAGAATACATGGGTCCAGGATCTAAGAAATGGAACAGGAATTGTCTTGCTTACTATCACCACCAGAGACTAACTTAGAGAATTTGTGCTATTTTCAAAACTCTGAAGATCTTGAAGTCCTGGTTCTAATGGAATGCTTCTATCAAAACACACAGCAGTAGTTCTTACCTACCTTTAAGTTATGACTGCCACATTGCCACTTCAGGCCTCTTATACCAAAAAAGTAGCAGGCAAGGAAAAATATCACCATTCTTAAAGTAGTAATCAGT
Organism: Perodicticus potto; assembly: GCA_963574655.1. NCBI lineage: Eukaryota > Metazoa > Chordata > Mammalia > Primates > Lorisidae > Perodicticus > Perodicticus potto. The sequence continues at coordinate 37,521 of CAUYRH010054704.1, forward strand.
AGGATGTATACTTGGCACCCCACCCAATATTTCCCTGGACAATTTCTTGGTATTTTCTTAACAATTTTAAAGCAAATGGGCAGTATAACTGCTGTAGCTTAAAAAGGGTGACCAGACACTCAGACTAACCAGAGAAGAAGCTCTGAGTCACCTCACTGGATAATTACCTAAATCAAAAGAGGTACTATCTGAGGATGATGGGAGGGAGAAAAGAAATTAGTATCCATATAGCTTTGAGATAAGCTCTATTATCAGGGGCTTTGGTTCGAGCTACTAATCTTGCTCTTGTAAATTTCTCCAGGAAAACAGCAACAAATCCTGGAGAAACTGGTTCTGGATTTGATGAACTTCTGTGAAGCTAGTAGTTCTGAATAGGGCATATAATTAAGTACAGTGGATGTCACAGTGTACCACCAACCCTCCATTCCATTGGCATCCATAAGTGTTGTCTGATGGCTCAAAGCTGTGTCCCTTCCCGGGAATTGTTCTCAAACAAAGGGAATTTTCTTGTTCAAGTAAGTGACCTGTTATTTGGGGACAGTCTGGTAAATACAGTATCCTGGGGTTGAGTACCTTTACCCTAATTTGGAACATCTCTGAGGAATCATCCCAGCTATATGGTCTCTTTTTAATATGTTACATTTAATAATATAAAAGTATAAATAAATATAAATTTATACATATAAAAATTGAAGATATAAATACTGGGAAAACAAGAAAAAAAAACTTGGGTAACCAATATTAATAACAGACAAATTAGACTTCAGGCAAAAAGTATCAATGAAAATAAACAGTGCCACTATTTACTGATAAGTGGTTCAATACATCAGAAAGTCATATCGATTCCAAACTGATATGAACCTAATTCATAGTTTTAAAATATATTAAGAAAAAATGAGTTAGTCAAGCATACAAAAAATATATATATAAGATTTTAAATGACATAATTAAAAAGCAAGTCTTAACAAATTACAAAGAATTTGTATGTGGTAAAAAAAATATTCTCTGACCACAGGCAACTAAGTTATAATTCACAATATTTCAAAAAACAGGCTAATATAATATTTCTGAACATTTAAAAATTCAAAAGCACATTAAAATAATTAATGGCATATGAGAAATTATAATGGAAATTTGAAAATATTAAACTCTGGATGTTAATTAAAATACTGTGTATCCAAATCTATGAGATGCAGTGAGACCAAGGGGTATAGGAAAATACATAACTAGCCTTAAATACAAATTTTAGGTAAATAAAGGCTAAAAGTAAATGAATTAGTCATCCAATTTAATTAAGAAACCCTGCCTAGGTTGGAATGTCCCCAGGAATTCAAAGTTAACTTAACATTAGAAATTTGATTAATGTAGTTGATTACATGAACCAATTAAAAGAGAAAAATCATGTGACCCATATTAATAGATGCAGGGGAAAAAGAATGACATAAAATTTAACATCCTCTTATGTTAAACACTCCTAGCATACAGGAATAGAAGGAACTTCCCTAGCCTGATAACAAACAAAAAATAACAAGCAGGATCAGTACCTGTAGCACAGTGGTTATGGCGCTGGTCACATGCACTGAGGCTGACAGGTTCAAACCTGGCCCAGGCAAGCTAAACGACAATGAAAACTGCAACAGAAAAATATCCAGGCATTGTGGCAGGCTTCTGTAGTCCTAGCTACTTGGGAGGCTAAGGCAGGAGAATGGCTTAAGGATAAAAGTTTGAGGTTGCTATGAGCTGTGATGCCACAACACTACCAAGGGTGACGTAGTGAGACTCTGTCTCAAAAAAATAAATAAATAAATAAAAAAGAAAGCAAAAATCTCAAGACAAAAATCAGGTTAGATAAAATTAGATAAAGGTAAATTGTTAAAGTATCCCATTCCACTAACTATTTGATCTTGAACACCACCACTTCTGTTCATTATGACACTAGATATCTTACCCTCTGTACTAAGGTAGCTGTCTCAGTCTATTTGTGCTGCTATAACAAAATAACAGAAACTGGATAATACATAAAAAGTAGAAATTTATTTCTCACAGTTATGAAATCTGTGAAGTTCAAGGTCAAGGTACTGGCAGATCTGGTATCTGGTAAGAGCCTGGTCTCTGATTCCAAGATGATGCCTTGAACACATTGTCCTCTGGAGAGGACAATAATGGCTGCGTCCTTACAAGGCAGAAGAGACAGAATAGAAAAAACTGTCCAAGCTAGTTTTCTCTAGTTCCTTTATAGGCGCTAATTCATTCATGAGGGAGAAGCACTTATGATTTAATCACTTCCACAAAGTCACCACCTCCTAATTCCACCACAATGAGGATTAAGTTTCACATGAATTTTGGAGGGAATGAATTCAAACCATACCACTGTTAAAAAAAAATCACAGAAGGTACACAAAGGTGTGAAGATTGAAAAAGAAAACAAACTGAAACAATTGTCACTTGGAGATAACATTGACTACATAGAAAAATCCCAAATAATCTACAGATTTTTTTAATTAATTAGGAAATAATGAATTTCATCTGAATCTGGTAATGGCAGGCCAATAATTTTTTTGGTAAACTAGCTAGAAAAGAAATCCTGAATATTGAGAATTTCATTTTGATAATTCAGCCAAAGGTGTTCACATAGTGTTGGTGGTTCAAGAAAAACATCAATACCCTCACTCTGAAGCCAAGTCATGCGAAGGTAAAAAGTGGGTTGTTTCAGAACTCTGAAACTGTTACTTTTATTCAATAAAATCTAATTCCATCTTTCATTGGCCATTTTCTCAGCATGGTGCCCTGCGTGGGGCCAAGGTGGGGCCGATAGCACCAAGGCTTTGTAGGTGGGATAGAACTCAGTATATCTGGACTCAGGAATTTGTTCTTTCCCTCTTTTGTGCCTATGGAGCTCTTTGCTGCATAGTCTTTGTACAGCAGAAGTCAGGAGGAAATGATTCCCATGGAATAGCTATGATTTTAGGATTATATAGGAGTCACAGAGGTCACAGGAAAATAAAACTCTGTTAAAATGATGTCAAGGCTCTGATTTAACCCCACTAAACCCAGAGACTTCTGGGTGCTTAAACAGCTTTATGTGTAAAGGACTATCCATTTAAGTTGGTGTAAATTCTCATGCACAGAGAGACTATGGTTTTTCTGGCCATCTGTGATTTGTCATTATTTTTCTCCCAGGGGTAAAAAAAAAAAAAAAAAATCAGGCTATCAGCAGTCTAAGAAAACAAACTGAAAAGAGGGAAAATACATTCTTTATGTTTTTGTTCTTATATCATTTATTTAATTCTAAATCAGTTTTTTAGTTAGTATCCCAATGGAACCCTAAATCTCAGAAGGTGACTGGATACTTTAAAAGTCCAGCTTGCAACATCCAACTCAAAGTCTCTGTTTTACAGGTGAGAAAACTGATCACAAAACAGACTACGTAAATAAGGAAAATGGACAGGTAAATTCTGTGACAAGCTCGAGACTGTATACATTCTCCAAAGGGGATAATAGTCACCAGCTACTGCTGACTATTGTAATTAGAAATTGTGAACCCACTGAAGACACATCTGATTTTTCCATTAAAAGCCAGAGAACCAGATTTTGATGTGGTAAAGTCCCTTGTTTTAAAATGTTGGCTCTTTTTTCTTTTTCTTCTTCTTCTTTTTTTTTTTTTTTTTTACAAATACTATGCATGATGGAACAAAGACATCTGCTGTCATCTATTTTTCAGACTCAGTGTGTAAGCTGCCATTTTATGGCTTCCAGCAAAATAATTGGGACAGGACTAGAAAAAAATCCAGTTCTCCCAGATTTCAGGCTAGGATTCTTTTTGTCCCACATTGCCTCTCTAGAACATAACAGATTTAAGATTCTAACATAGTTTCTAAATGAGATATGCCTTTTTAAGCATGTACATTAAAATGGAAAATCTATACCTGGGTCAGAAAGGAAAAAGCATTGAGGAGAAGAGAGGGAGTGATACTACCTTGAATTACTATTAGCATAGAAGTGTCTGACTTAATTTGCCAGGTATTTAGAAATATAAAGCTTGTATTTCCAGAGAATGTTTTATATTTACATCATGTCTGTCTAGTTATAAGGCTCCAATATAATTGTTTTCCTGCTGAGAATTATGGCAGAGAAGTTACTCTGGGTCCTATTACGGCAAATTATAGTCTTGCTGTGGAATTTAAGAGCTCTCCTTTAATGCTCCCTCCTCTTCAGCTATACACAGTGGACTTGGAGAGCATTCTGATTCTACATGTGATTGTCAATCTCAGGTTCTTGCTAAAAACATGACATTTGATTGTTTAGGAGTATAAATTACCAGAAATGGGCCCATGCTGATTGGAGTAGTTCTGACTTTCAATTATACGAGAATGGAGCACTATTGTGTAAAAGAATGTGTATGTGTGTGCACATGCATATATACATATATAATACACACACACACACACACACACACACATTTTCTAACTAGGCCAGAGAACTTGTATAGGTAAAAATTCTCCCTTGTCTGAGTGCTAAAAAAGAGGAAAGGGTGTGATCTGTGTCCACAGCTTCCCTAGGCTTCTCTCAGTTTGAGCAGGTGTAAACAAGCTCACGAAACAAAGGTGAAAATATCTCTCTAACGGATAAACTTCCTTTGGGCTCAGAATTGAAAGACTGGGGCTTTTTCTAACAATTTGTCACTTACTACTCTCTACCCCTGGAATGTTAGCAAGTCCTTCTGCTCATTTATAGTTTGTTTTTCTCATCTGTAGAATGGAGAAAATAATGCCTGCCCTGTGTTCATTCCAAAGTTGCTGTGAGGATTGAATTAAATAATTTAAACTTCCTTAATTATGTTAAGGAAGCTTGCCTCCTGTGGCTACTACTCCCACAGGAACGGGGAGGCTACACATTCCATTTCAAAGTGTAAGGAATGGAAAATTATATACTTAATAGCCCTAGGTAGTGCTTATCTGTAGTATGAGGATGACAACTGTATCCACTTGCTTGAGTAAGATGATACAAAGAAAGTGCTTGCCTAGGTGTCTTCCTCACAGAAAGACTTTATGCCTTTCTCTTCTGCCTTCATATTTTATTCCAGTACTGAATCTTTTTTTATTGTATTGCCAAAAGGTTATTTGCATATATAGGATATTGTGAAAGATTGGTGCTTCTATTTTTTATGATGTGATCATTGATTTTTGCCAAAAACTAAAATATTTTTGTTCAAAAAAATCAACTGATGCAGAAAAAATTTCATGGGTTTTAGAAACAAAGGAAAGAAAGCTAAATTCTGAACTTGTGATCTTCAAAGTGCCTTCTTTACTCTCTTTCGCAGGGCACATCAGAAGATGAATGAAGGGGATCAGCAAGTTGAGAAATTTTACCTGGAAAAGTCCTTCTGCCAGAGAGGCATACTTTTCTCCTCATTTTTCTAATTCATGATTTTTTAACTATTTTTAATTTTTATCCAAGAGTATTCTATATGGCTTACAAAGTAAAGAAAAATACACTATTAATACACGGAGAAAAGCTCTCTCCCCTGCTTTACTCTTGCCCTCCCCCAATTCCAGCTCCTTGTAGGGAACCACTTTAAAATTGCTTAAATGTTTCTTCTGAAATTATCTTCCAAATCTCTAGGTACCATGCTTTTACTGCCATTTCTTGATTTATTTCCCATTTCTGATATTATTTATTGATTTCCTACCAGGACATATGATGATTTAGTTCTCATATCTTCACTTTCTCTCCACACCCAATTTTGCCTACCATCATACTTCCAATAGTTTCATATAACACATTTTTAGGCTAATCAATAGTAGTGCTACAACATTATGACTCTAATTATTTGTTAACAGATGCACCACATGCAGTTTTATAGTTATACTTTAGGATACAAAATTTGTGTTTCCGGAAGAGAATAATTGCCTTTGATTTGTTTGCTTAGTTTTATACATAAGTATTTCCAATACTGTTCCCAAAGTTTTGATCCTTAATAAGGTTCAACACAGCAGGAAATGTATTCATTTTTTTTTTTCTCTTGGAGGTATCCCTCTTGAAAACTTTCATCCTTAGTCAGCTACATATGTGTTATCCTGAAATTTTAACTTCCTCATCTGAGACTTCCTTGCTGCCATATTTCTTGCTTTATTTCTTCTGTTTCTTAATTGACTTTCTCATTTGGGGAAGCACACTACAATAGCTTCCAACAAAGGAGTCTTGTTTTGTAATTTTTTTGAGGACTTGCCTAACTAAAAATATTGTTAGTTTACACCCTCACTGGTAGTCTCATTGAGTACACAGTTCTAAGTTGTCAATCATTTTTGTATAGATTTGTAAACATATTATTCTATTGTTATCTAGCTTCCACTTATGTTAGTCTGTAGCCTTGTTGTCAAATGACTCCCACCTTCTCTCTGAAAGTTGTGAAAAGTCGTCTTTTCATCCCAGGTGTTCTAGCTAGTGCTTTTATGTGTTTCTTGCATTACTATGCTTGGCACTCAGAGACCCTTCCAATCTGGAATTTCAAGTTTGCTTCTTTTCTGGAAAATTATCCTCTATTTCTTTTCTAATTTGTCCCCCTCATTTTTTTTCTTTTTTATTAAATCATAGCTGTGTACATTAATGCAATCATGGGGTACAATGTGCTAGTTTTATATACAATTTGAAATATTTTCATCAAAGTGGTTAACATAGCCTTCATGGCATTTTCTTAGTTATTGTGTTCAGACATTTATATTTTGCATTTAGTAAGTTTCACCTGTACCCTTCTAAGATGCACCACAGGTGTGGTCCTACCAATTACCTTCCCTTCGCCAATCCTGTCCCCTCCCTTCCCCTTTGCCCTCCTCAATTTATTTCTTCTCCCATTCTGAGTTCAATGATTCCAAATGCTAGTTCTCTTACATAAATACTTAATTTATAAATTTTTATCATATTGTTAAATCTTTATTGTTCTATTTTGTAGATAATTCCATAGTTTTGTCTTCAAACTCTTCTACTGAAATAATAACTTTCATTATTTTATTTTTCACACATTGTTGACTGGAAATGACTAAAGCAATAAATGAACAGTTACAATTTCACTGCAATATCAGGGGCAGAGAGCTGGAGTCTAGTTCCCTGTGGTGTTCAGAAACCCAGGATAGCCCCTTGGTGAAGGGAATGAAGCACCCTGCCTCTACTGCCCCATCTTCCTCACCAGGATC